>JAHDVE020008337.1:0-49902 GCA_022606495.2 Halesus radiatus
GGGAAATCCGGAATTCCAAACGATTGTTATTAAATAAGAAATATAAAAATCTGTTACTTACATGTGTTCAGAATTTTTTTTTTTAGATTTACCCTTATCAAATTAAACCCATCAAAATATAAATCGTGGTGCTGATTTCGTTTTTAAGAAACGAAATCCTTTAAAATTTAACTACAAAATTCCATAGTATTAAGAACGTATATGTTAAAATACTTGTTAATTTGACCTGCTGATTCAAAAGTGCGAAGACATACTAAAGTTTGCCTCTAAACCTTTTTGCAAAACATAACAGACTCCATTGAACATTTTTATTTTATTTTTCATTTGGGCTCGCGGGCAGCGAGTTGCGCATCACTGACACAGATGATATCAAAATTATGCCCACTGGCAACCCAAAAAAAAATTTTTTTTGTTCCCGACACATTATATATTCCAAAAACCTTTATCACAAAATCCCAATAATCTATTAGAATAAGGCTAATCTTGCAGACGAATAATATTATTTATAACTTATATAATCTGACTGAAACGTCACAGATGAGTCTATTTATGATAAAGAGATAAAACAGAGGTCTAATTTATTAAATAAACCATCATCATTGTATTCCGGGATATCTGATAAATGACTCGTATTTAATATAAGTTCGTTCGCGTCGCCATGTTTTTTCGATTCGCGAATAAAAAATATTTGAGCCGTCACATAACGTAAATAGTTTGTTGAAAGTTTTTAAAATTTGTAGTATTCAAAGATGGTTGTCTGGTATTTTGCGGTTGGTATCGGGATATTCGTTCTCCTGGCCGGTGTGATGTATTTCTGTAATGGTTGCACTATAACTTCTCCACACAATCGTGAGTAAAAATTGTTTTTATGATAATGTTAATAAGCCTGACCAATTGGCCTTCCACACGACTGGTTTGCCCCATATTAAAAAAGCCATGGCGTCGAAAGGTTCGACCATCCGGTCGTCCTTTCCTATAATTAAGCCTACCAATTTTAGGAAAGGACGACTGGGTGGCCGAACCTTTCGACGTCGTGGCTTTTTTAGTATCGGGCAAACCAGTCGTGTGGAAGTCCTATTAGACCAAATGGACGAGGAGTCCATAATCCGTAGAGCTTGCGTAGACGGTATTTAATTTCTGACCACATCGTTTAACGAGGCTTGAATTTTGCCAAATATTGTCTGTTTTTTTTATACCTAGGCTATTTTCCGTGCGTAGTACATACATATACAATTGAACTATAGTATACGACTTTCTTCTTCAACACATTCTCACTAATATCACCTTCTATAAATAAACTCTTCTGCGGTGTGTCACTAAGGATTACTATTTCGACAGCCCTCAATCATCTGAATCACGGCGACAGTAGTGACATCTACATATCGAATAATTATTTTTCTGTTTTTCAGCTTGATTGTATTATCTCCGTTTGTTCCATATTTAATTTAAATTATTTGTTATTTCGTGTTCTTATTTATGTTATGCAAAATCAAACAAAAGCTTTCGTAACACTTATACAAATATATCAACTCCTGTTCAACATTGGTAAGCCGCTTTATTAATCACAAATCTTAACACAACATGCTTTGATTTCCGTTATATTAAATATTAATACACGCAACGACGCAACTAATAGGAATCAAATATCACTTAATCCTACATTAATTTCCTCAAGTGATCATTGATTTCTAAACTATCAATAATTAAAAAATTTAATGAGACCGTTATCACTACTTTGCATATTCTTTAAACTTTTACGTAAAAAAATTTACTCCATTTTGGGTCTGAATTTCCGACATTGAATTGAACAAATATACTTTTTTTTTTCATTAAAATGAATACCATGCACATGTACTTAATGATAACGAAAGAATCTTTTAATTAAACTCAAAGAAGATTTCACTAATTTTTATAGGATTCATTTGTACACCACAAAAATGCGACTGGTACATGTTTTGATTATTACAAACAGTGGTATGTCAATATTATCTTTATGAACATACGTATTAAGGTTCAAACTAATTCGTCTTTCTTTTTGATGTCAAGATAAATCCCGATTGCGTATTTACAAAACCTATACCGATTCAGTTACGGCGGGACTGTAATAGAGTAGGTTTGTTAGCGCTAAATCGCTTACAAAACCTGTACCGTTTCAGTTACGGCAAGGACTGAAATAGAGTAGGTTTTGTTAGCGCTAAATCGCTTATAAAACCTATACCGTTTCAGTTACGGCGAGGACTGAAATAGAGTAACTTTATTAATGCGATTAGCAAAGCTTTATTAATGAGATTGAATGTGTCGTTTAATTTTATTAACAAAGTCTTGCTAATCGCATTAATAAAGTTACTTTATTACAGTCCTCGCCGTAACTGAAGCGGTATAGGGGTTTTGTAAACGATTTAACGCCAACAAAATCTACTCTATTTCAGTCCTCGCCATAATTGAATCGGCACAGGTTTTGTAAATACGCAACCCGATTATGGCAATGATAAAAATTATAACAGACGTTCGAAGTTTATATTTTGTGTTGACAGATAACATTATGAAAACAAGAGAAGCAGAATAATAATAAATGCTTTTTCGCCATTGTTAAAAAAATATGTACAAGCCCTTTCTAACGCCCCATACCATATACCGCCCTGGTTACATGTTCCAACAACACCTACGGCAGATCCGGCACTGTTTCTAAAAGTCTTCTCACTACATTCATTAACAATGTATAACGATAATACCTTCTTAAGGAAGATAAACTAATTAAAGGTGACACAAGAAATGATTAAAAGCCTGGTTCACGTTTGGAAAATTTCCGTAGTTTCTCCTTATCAAAGTATTAATTCCTACAGTTTTTTTCCGTCTTCGTAATTAATAATTTAAATTTAAAGTAAAATATATCCATACATTTTCGGGGTCACTTAATCGCGTGTTCTACGGGGAACTTTTCTCTATGGCGTGCGGTTCAATAAAAAAAATCACTTTAGAGTGCGGTTAACAAGGAAATTAACATTATGGCACGCGATCTCCTCGTAAATTATTTATTATGACGTGCTGTCTACTGGGAAATTTATACTATGACCACATCCTCACGGGTAGGTATGAAATCAACATTGCCCGCGTACAGTAAAAATGTTGCTATTTTGCGGTATGTCGCGCTGAATGGACTCGTATACGGGTCTGCAGATATCAGTATGTACATTTGTAGGCAGTAAACTTTCGGTATTGCAGGTGTCTGTTTTACCATCCCGCATTTACAACTGAATTTCATCATCAAAGAATGTAATAAGATAATTTTTATAACGCGTTTTCACAAAAATAGATGTTATTAATAAAAAAATTATATCGTCTCCAAAATGTATGTAGATTTATCAGTTTCTCGCTTGCACCGCGAGTTTCCGGACACCATGTATAATATTTTAACAATGTTGCAAAACACGTTGTTTATTTATTGACTACGGTTAATTTAATTCTTCACTTTAAATTATTAAAGACAAAAAAATAGTTAATTCGGAAACACTTGAAATTAGAAAATCCCTAAATATTAATTCTATAGTATGTCGAATAACCAAGTAAGTTTATCGTATAGTCCTATTCCAGATATTTTTCCATTGAACCGTTCGATTCCTACTAAAAAACCCCACTTACTCCTTTGGTCGCCTCCCACTCCAACACCCAAATATTCATGTATGTCTGTCATTATTTTGTATCTTATTTTAGTTTTAATAAAGTCCTGACGAAGGAAGGGCACTTCGTAACTGGTCGATCATTTTATTAAATTGGAGTGGTTTCAAACAAATTTATGTTTTTATATTATAATTATGGCAATCCACAAAGTAAATACTTTTTACGATTATGTGTTTACTCTTTATGTGAATACCTATATACTTTCATTTTTTCCGCCATCATTTAATTCAGTTCAAGACTCGCACTAACAAATCCCTTTCCACATCCATTTCCCCCGACCTAAAACGTCACCCGACTGGGCGACGATAAAGTTCCCCAAGCTGTAGACTGTACAGTCAGGGGGCTCATGAAACGTGTCACGTAAAAATAAAAACAAACTTATTTCCGCCATCTTTTTAGATAAATAATGATAAGCGATTCTTAGATAATGTTTTCCCGTCCTAAAGTATAACATTTTAAAATTCGAATAAGTAACAGGTAATGTTATCTAATAATAAAATTTCCCATTTGCAATCGTAATTGTCTTCGTTCTAACGATAAATTTTATATGAAAAATCTTACAATGCATATTGATCGACATACTTAACTATGTAGTCGCACCGCTAGTTTAGATTTTGCGGATACAAAAATAATTACTATTTAAAAAAAAAAATAGTTCGTTTGTTTGTTCCTCTTGACCGCCTGCAATATTAAGTTTGCCAAGCTGCATAGGTCGCGTAAGTTGACCCAAACAACACACACTTAGGATTATGTGTATTGGTGCCAGTGATGTGCAGTCTATAAAGGCTGAAAAGCTGCGCCTACTCCAAGAAAAAATAACCATCAGAAGAAATTATAAACAAATTTCTCAAAGAAATAAATTTATTTCTATGAATTTTAGTAAGGAACTTGTATGGTAATTTTTTGTTGTTGGCCATAACAATCGAGGGAAGATGATATTAAAATAGTCAATTTCAAATATACAATGCACAATAATTCATACCCGAACTTGAAAAACTACCACAGCCTACCTTTGATCATAGAGCAATGCACGTCACTTATTTACGAGTATACACTTCCGGCAGAGATGTCCCTGAGAAAAGTTATTGAGAAACAACCTTCTGTCTTCCTTTCACCTACTTATTGTCAATAGCGAAACAGGGGACATGCGTATCTATATTCTATACATCGTTCTAATTTGAAAATTTGTAAATTTATGACGATTAAAAAAAATAATAATAATAAGCAAGTCAATAGCATTCACGTCATTATAAAACAATTAAGAAAACATTGCCATTTAATACGTGGAAAATAGATTTCAACTGTGAGTGCCTCACAGAATATAGCATCTATTATCACAATTGTTTCCTCAGTAAATCGGTTTAACCGGTAATAAATCATTCTAGGCGCCAAAAAAAATGAAATTGGTTGGGGATAAATATAATCATATAAATAAGTCATCTCAACGTGGCCTAACCGCAGTTTGCAAATGGCTTTGAAGGCCGAAACAGCTATCAAAGTAATAAAATAACTGAAATACTTTCAGAACTTAATAATAACATTATTTTTTTTGATTTACATAATTTTTTTTTATTAATAGGAGTTCTACGAATTAAATACAAAAGGAATTAATAATACCTATTCAACGGCGGTTCGAAATGTTTTACAGTGTGCTCTTTTTCTTGCATAGTAAAATTATTATTTTCTATAGTTGTAAAACGAGTTTGAAACATGTTATATGCAAGCAATGCATATGTGTGAGTAGGCACTGTGTTCATGGTAACTCCGGTAGCGATATCTATTAATACATCTACATGACTATCTATATCATACTACGTACGTCTTGAGTACCTACTTCAACATTAATACACTTAAAATCAGAAGGCACTTGATTGATAACAAACTAACCATCACGCCGTTTCTCCGCACGTGTAGGCAGAGAGGACGAACCACCAAACAACTCGATCTTGGTATACACTTCTTGCTTCATTCAAATTCATACATCGTCTCATACATTCTCTACTATTATTCCGACTTCTGACATGGCCCGACTCGAGTATTTGATTTACTTGATCGTGCCATGTCTTCCTCGCGTGTCCCCGGCTTCTTCTTCCATTCCCTTTCTTCGTTCATTCACTCTGCATGCCAAAACCATCTATTAATTATTATATCTGCGTACACTGTATTGATTTATGTATGTGCGCATGCATACTCACTGCCAGTGGCGGCTCGTGACTTTTGAGTGAGCTAGAGTGCTATGATTGAAAAATACGACGTTGTTGATGTTGTTGAAGCCGAAAATACATTTTTTTTCAAAATTTTAATTTTTTGTATGGAGATTTAGATGGTAGGTGGGGCAGTGAAAAAAAAATATTTTCGGCTTCAACAACATCAATAACGTCGTATTTTTCAATCATAGCGCTCTAGCTCACTCAAAAGTCACGAGCCATCACCGCTCACTGCATTCAGTACGAATTTGAATGATAAACAAAACCGTTCGAATTATTTACAGTGATATTTCACTGTATTTCATATGTCCTTTTTGGTTAATAACAACTATGACGTAGATTACGCCCCCGCAGTTAACTGGGAGCTAACAACACTGTTACCGGGAGTCACAGACGTCTTTCCCATGAACTCATCGTTTTAGCGGCACTTTAAAATCGTTGTAGAAAATATTTGCATCAACCTAAAATACCGTTCATATCCTAATTCTTTTCAACAAAAAATTCTGTTATTACGAAATTACTGCATTTTGCTAATTTTTATGACGAGAACGATTTTGTAATATTTCAGGTAAATTATATTCTTATATATTATCAGATCTTTCGACCCCTAGTCCTTATTTTGCATTTTGCAACATTTTTTTCCGTTTTTCGTATCACGCATTTTGGCAGTTTTGGGCATTTGACAGTAGAAGAAAAGTTTTTAATTTTTGTAGAAGAGGACTGACTCTGCGATAAATTTACATGATTATTCAATCCCTAATAAGGAACTCCAGTGAAAAATATTATGGCTATAAACATATACGAGTATATTCATGTAGATCAGCAAACGACGATTCTGAGTACGTAACTTTTTATTATTTATAATTACACCCAGAATTTATAAATCGTTAAATCGTCTCATCAAAACACCTTGTTATGTTGGTACCATTGTATTTGGAACACCTGACGTCATGTGTGTTGTTATTCTGTTTTTGGATTAGTATGGAAATTTTTAATTTTCAATATTGTTTTGTATTTTAAATATGTATTTTTTTAGTTTTGGCGAAACTTAGTATTAATTTGGATGACTTTACGCTCTTTAGTTGTTGTTCAATACAAAAAACTATTATTAATGATATAAATTAGAGTATTCATGAGCAAACCAATTGTCAGTACGATTATTATGATAATGTTATTGCTCAATACTATTATTATTCTTTGAGTTAAAGTTTCAAAAAAGGTACACAATGTTATTACTTATGTTTAGTTATGGTTTACTATGAATAGAATATAAAATTATGTACGGTAAAGCTGATCCTTGTTTTGACATTTTACATTCTAACCTGAAAACTGATCAAAACCGACAGGCCATAGATTTGGCGGACTTATTGAAAATTTGAAAATTATTTTAACTACGAAAACTAACCTTAAAAAAAAAAGAAATATACTGGTATTTATGTTTGAACGTCACTATTGATAAAAAAAAATGGACTGGGGTTCCTTATTCCACTCCAACGCCTAAATATTCATGCATGGGTCTCATTATTTTGCATCTCAGTTTAGTCCTATGAAGGAAGGGTACTTACGAAACTAATTGATCATTATATTAAATTGAAGTAGTTCAAAACAAATTTATGCGTTTACATTATAATTATTCTTACTTTCGAACTCCCTGTTCGGTCCTTACCTAAACGACGAGCAATGATAATTTATCTTGCAATATTATATATACCTGGTTATAAATCTTAATGTGTTAATCCCATTTATCACTGCCGTTGAAGCTACAATACTTACATGCCATCATAATAATATAAAACGTAACATAATCATAGTTTATCAGCAGGTACGGTGTACCTACGTTACTTTGTGTCATTCGTATCGCGTGGTTTACCAACTTTTCACGTCGCGACGTGATTCCAGTGCAAGAATGCATTCTGGTATCACTGCAATTCATGTCAAAACATAACCCAACCTCTACCCGAAGTGTCGACGCGTACTACAGAGACCGAGTGCACATTTATTGCAATTTTGATGCATCAAAACAATTGTTAATTAAAACCATTATGTTAAAGTGTTTGTAGAAAATGGTGTACGTTTATTTCCTTATTGCATTCGGTTCCATTGTGTTATTTCTGACAATCATGCTCTTGATTCTTTCCATTTTGAATGGATGTAAAATCTGCACGGGATTTACGAACGATCGTAAGTGGAACGGTGAATTATTTTATTATGTTTTGCAAGAACTGTGTGTGTGATTGCTCGATCAAGGTGATCTCATATGCTATAAATAACGTCGCAAGCCTGCGTACAAAATGTACGTAAGAGATTTAGTAAAGTTTTACAGTTTACACTCGTTTTGTATTGAACTGAAAATGTTTACCTGTGATTCTTTCAATTTTTACACGTATATTTTTGCGAAATCGGAATTAAAAATAGATTATTTTGTGGTCCATCAACTCAAATAGTTGTTTCTAATTGTACCTAATTAAATTATTATTTAAAAAAAATACGTATTAAAAATGCTTTCCTAATATAAAAGGCTACCCGAATTATATTTAAAAGAGGTTTTTAGATTCCTAGTTCGGGTGTAAAGAGAAAAAAAAACTAAAGTAAAAATTCCATAAAAACTTTACTTGGCTTAATTTAATTCAAACGCATTACTTTGCTTCTTCGCTGGCGTAAATAGTTATTTCTGTAATTGCGTTGAAACGAAGTATTATTTCAATTCTTCTTCGTATAGTGAGGGAGAGTTGGTGGAGGTCTTAGTGGGATGCTGGGGTTGTTCAGCCAGTCGACGGCATCGGGAGTCTCTTTGTTCAGCACAGATGTGGCATAGGGAAATTGATAAAGGGGATATTCTTCTACGATGTGTACTGTTTGAATATGTTCGCATGCACAAAGTTCGGAATCCTTTAGGCCCCGTTTATGCATCATATACGCATAACGCTGTGACTGGACCGGATGCGGTTTAATGAGGTCCACTTCTTCCGGGAGAGAAAACCCTGGCAATTTAATAGTAGGGTCTACAACAAGGTGCTTCGCCTTCCAAAAATTTTTCCTGGACGTCAGGCGGTTGGCCGTGAGGTTTGCAAGGTCATCTTGAAGTGTGATGTTACTATTCACGGCCTTTTACGGTTATTTTAATAATCTATGCGCATTAAGTACCGAGTCTGAATTGTAAAAGTACTAAGATTTTACTATCTACCTCCGTAATATTCATCTTACTGTACTATTAATTTATGATGATATTTTGAAAAGATTAGATTAGGTTAGGTTGGATTTTTTAAATTGTTACCTATATGACCTAACCCCACTTCACTTGGCTTAGTCTAGCCTAACCTAATATAGCTTAATGAACCTAACCTAACCTAACCTAACCAAACCTAACCATAAATAACCGAACACAAAATGCTGGGTTCCCACATTAGCTATTATATGATTTATCTGATTGAATGGACCTTTCTATGATAGACAGGAATTTTAGCGCGTTCACACTTGGCCTATTTGTATTATATTTCAAATCATTCGTATTTCTTTTTTTTTATTGGACATGATCATAGACATTACTGTAGTGTGCGCAAAGGGTGGCGTTCGGGTAGCAATTGCCGTTCACGCGGTCTCTATGTATTTATTTTTATTTATTTTGAAACACACATTATGAATCTGGGAACAAATCCCGTTTTAGGGCAGTCAAATAGACAAGTTTAGGTCATATTAAGTGGCATTATACTAAACAAAATGGAAAAAGCTAGTATTGACACAGTATGGCAATACGACACATCTAGAGAAAGGTGTAATTATTATGATAAAGAATAGTATCGTATTATATATTATTATTATATTATATATATGTAGGTAGAGATTTGTTGAAAAGAAAAGATGAATTTTGAATTTTCGCGGGCTGTGTACATTCGATTATCGATTTTTTTTTGTTATGTTGCTACACATATGTTTATCATATGTTAGCATTATCGGTCATTTTGGATTAGTGGTTTGTTTTTGACAAGTGGAAAGGTTAGTCACGTTTTTGTGTGTTCTTCGATTTTTAACTTTTGAAAAAAATGGATCAAGGAATATGTATTAAATTTTGCGTTAAAAATGGAATAAAGTGCTCCAACGCACTTAAAATGTTGACTGTGGCATTCGGCGAGTCTACTTTGTCTCAAAAAAGTGTTTATAAGTGGTACAAGCGCTTTACAGAAGGCCGAGAAGATGTTAATGACGATGAGCGTCCTGGAGTTGCAACCACTTCAACAAACGAAGAAAACATCGAAACAGTGAAGAAAATGGTTTTGGAAATTCGTCGAATGACTATTAGGGAAGTTGCATAGGATGTTGGCATATCAATCGGCTCATGCCATGCAATTTTATCGGATGTTTTGGGTGTGAAACGTGTGGCAGCGAAGTTTGTTCCGAAATTGCTAAATTTTGAGCAAAACCAACGTCACATTAGTATCGCTCAGGAGTTGTTGAATGACGTCAACGACGATCCAGATTTGCTCATAAGAGTCATAACTGGTTATGAAACGTGGGTATATGTTTATGACGTCGAAACCGAGGCTCAATCATCCCAATGGAAGCGGTCAGAAGAGCCAAGACCGAAAAAAGCACGCCAAGTTTGATCAAATGTGAAGGTTTTGCTCACGGTTTTCTTCAATAACAATGGCGTGGTGCATCATGAGTTCTTGCCAATAGGTCGTACGGTTAATAAAGAATACTACAAGGGAGTTATGCAACGTTTGCTTGAAGCAATACGGCTCAAACTATCGGAATTGTGGAAAAATAAATCATGGATTTTGCATCACGATAATACACCAGCTCACGCATCAATGCTTGTTCGTGATTATTTGGCCAAAAACAACACCGTAATCATGCCTCAACCACCGAATTCACCAGATTTGGCTCCCTGCGACTTTTTCCTATTCCCGAAACTGAAGAGACTAATGAAAGGAAAGCGTTTTGCCACAATTGACCAGATAAAGTCAGAATCGAAGAACGAGCTGATGGCCATACCGAAAAGGGCATTCCAGAAGTGCTTCGAGGATTGGAAGAAGCGCTGGCATAAGTGCATTATATCAGAGGGCGATTACTTTGAAGGGGAGAAAATGGATTTTGATGAATAAATAAATACTTTTCGAAAAAACTCAAAATTAACGTTTTTTTTTAACACACACATTGTTGTATTAATTACTGTCTGTATCAGTATTTTATCTTTAAATAAAATAAAAATGACAATAATAAGCAACGAGCTTCGATTCTATCGGACATTCTATTACATAAATAAACCGAATCTCAAAACGCGAATTTAACCAAAAATATAGCCAATTTTGCAGGTTCCTACATATGATACGTAAGTACTACCAAACATAAAAATTGACCTAATATAACCTATCCTAGCTTATCATATCTTACTTTATCCTAATCAAACCTGCTCAACCAACCTAACCTCAACCATCCATATCCTAACCTAACCTGACCTAACCTAACTCAAACTTTAAATAATATTTCCGGATATCTAAATAGATGTAATATTTTTACCTTGTGTATATCTTTGCTGCATTGTTGCCATAGCACGCTTTCGCGCTGATAAAACAGAACATTATTGAACACACGTAAAAAGGACACAGTATTTTAATCATGGTACGAATGGAATTGCAGACACTTTTGCGTATGAGGGAAAATTAACATTTCTACTATTCGCGTCTCCAAGGCGATTAACATAGGACTCTAGGACATTAATACTCTATTAAAACAATATATGATCTTGAACGACAGGTGATACTAAAGAGGCACTGGACAATCTTGCGCTCTTAGTTAGGTACGTTGCTATGGTTGTATCTATAATATCCATTCGAAAACCGCCGTAAACCTAACCTAACATAACCTACATACGACCCAAGTTAACTTGCAACATGCATCCAAGATTATTATTTGTTAACAAAGTATGAAAAATTGTCATTATTCGAAACCTTCGAGAAACTAATCACTGGAAATATTATGATCTTATCAGACAGATAAATATTATGACGACATATCGTTTTACTATTTTTATTTAATTTCATACCTAGTGCTAATGGACTCGGGTATCTACTATATCACTGGGTAAACATTGTTTATTTATGTTAGAAATTATTGCGACAGTTACAATAAATTTATCAGATCTTCATGTTTGCAAAGCGGCTAGGCTAAGGTACTCCACTCTCGCTCACCGTTCTAAATAATTTCATTGTTGTCTATTATAACAGGGATGGCCGGTGTGATATTTTTGGTCGATCGACCTATTTATTATTCAAACGAGTATTTGCATTTTTTTTTCCTAATATGATCATGAAGTTTGTCGGGTACGTGCTGTTACGCCCTGTATAATGGTAAATCAATGTGTCAATCACATTGATTTACCAATGTGTCAATCACATTGTTTCATACAAAACTTAATTTTGGATTTGAGGCCAAAATACCGATGCAAACTGAATGATATATATATTTTTTAAATTTTAAATTTTATGTAAATCTGTTAATTTAGTGGGGGCAAAATCTATTAAAAATAAACCATTTTCCAACACTAATGTTGTTCTAGTTTTAAAACAAATAAAACCTAATCAATATTATTTGTTTAGGCCAATTAGGCCACCTGCTCTTTCAAAATATTGGATTATTTTAGATAATTATTTATGTTAGATAATAAATTATTATTGTTGTCTTCATGAGAAAATGGCACGTAGCCTTTTTATTTATTTAATTATTGTTTAGGAATATTTAATGAGAATTAACATCATCATATTTATAGAATTAGCATTGGAAACAGCGTTAATAATAAGTGTTAATAATCCAGTTAAAATTGTTCACAGGATGCATATCATTTGATTTATTTGTTACGTACCTATCGGTTTTGAAGACAGATTTAGATAAATCTTGTTCTTGGGGATCATTTAACTGTTCCTCACTGAATGTAGCTTTATATCTTTACTTGTTTTGGTATTTGATATCCTTCTTTTTGGTTCGGGTTATAGAATTAGTATAAAGTCAGATACTTTGTTTATGTATTTAATTAAAATTATAAGAAATTAATTTCTTGTTTAAAACCACTAGACGCATTTATTTCCCAAAAAAAAACCTTCCTTCGTCATACTAAGTGTAGGTGTGATTATCTCACGTCCCTTTTCGCAATGAGTAAACCAATAAATTAAACAAATGAATAATGTGGATTTTCCTACATTGGTCAGGTTAGACGAAAAACCCATGCGGAAAATATTAACTTATGTTGATAGTGGCTGCGTTAATAATGGTAATAATATCGTTTGAGTACGCCCCACTGAAGAGTTTGGCACCCACCTCACGTCTGGAGCTCCTAAATATCCAAAAAAAAACATACGTCTTTCACGAACAAAGTGTTTCATCTTGTATTTATTTATTTCATAATATTTTACAAAAGTTGCAAAAAACGTGACTTACTGGGGTACTCCGTTCTAAGGTCACAAGGTTAAAAGTTTGATAAACATTTTATGTCACAATAAACTCTGGGAAAAACTAAGGAAAAGAGCGGTTTTGGAAGATACAAAAGCGATTCTTTCAACTTGGCATACGCTGTAATAAAATGTCGTAAAATGGTCTGGTGAGTTTTCCAACCTTTTATTTTAAAAGTAGCGTAAGTCACGGAAGAAGCACATCTCCGGTTCTCTTTTTCTACCTCCATCACTCAGCGCACCAAAGAAACTACTCCGTATATATGTGAAGATTTTGGAAAAAACACAATCGAAAAACAACTGCAAAAACGAAATCATGCAAACACCCTTAGAATGGCTGGACGGAAGGGAAATGGATGTTGTTCGTACTGTAAAATACATGGGACATTTTATCACAGACGACCTGAAGGATAGTGAGGACATAGACAGACAAAAAAGAGCGATATCCTTTAAAGCAGGTATGCTGTCAAGGTATTTTCACTTTTGCAGCACAAACGTCAAAGAATACTGTTCAACGCATTCTGCAGATCTCTGTATACGTCAGAATTTTAGGTAGATTACACTGCACCCCAATGGCATAAGCTAAAAGTCACCTACAATAATGCATATCGCCAACTGTTCCATCTACCAAGATACTGTAACGTTACGAAAATGTTCCTGGAGGGACAAGTGCACTCTTTCAGGGCACTTCTCCATCACCGAATGGGAAGCTTATGGTGCAGAGTAAGCCAATCTTGGAGGGGCAATCGATGGCTCTTTGGAGTCAGGAGTAGTGTTGTCACCCTGACGGATTTACCGTCATTTCTGGCGTATAGGAGTGCCTCGAACGAGTGGAACGAATCGTTTTTAAGACTCGTTCTAGTTTTTTACGGCCTTCGTGGTTGAGTGGTTACGATCCTCTGCTACGAATCCGGAGGTCGCTGGTTCTAATCCCGGTATGTTCAAGTAAATTTTATTTCATTTGTTTGTGATCTTGTTCACAAAAAATAAAATGTTGTAGGTATATTTGCGGTACGTCCCAGAGTGGTAGATACTATCAGTATCGCCCTGGTGAAAAACCACCATTCAGAATCGAAACGTTGCTAGAAATGGCTTTAGTCGTGTTTGGTGACCAGGTCTGAATAGCCAGGTACTACCCCACCTTCCTCTTCCCCAACTCCTTCCCCTCCCCAAAACCTCCAGCCTCACAATATACCCTAATTAGGGATGTCATAATCTCACTGGCTCCAGACGGTTGGGACTCGTGTGCGATGCTCACATAAAATAAAATAAAAATTGTACAAAAATTAAAATGTTAGAAATTTTTTTCGGTTTCTGTTTTTTCTCCCTCCTACAACCAGACTCAAATTTTCTCCTGCATTTTTTTGGAAGACCATCCACACAGTTTCCCCAAAGAAGGAGAAGGAAGTGGGAGGGGAAGAATATGGGGTAGAGGAAGGTTGGGAAGAACATGACTCTTGAGATTTCTAAATGGTGGTCTCTCACCAGGGCGATGCTGAGAGTACCCTAATCGTTCGTTATTATCGGTATTCATGGGAGATTGAACAAATCCGAGAGGCATAATTTTTATTTTATTACATATCTAACTTATTTTGTTTCTTGAATTGCAGGTAGAAAGCCCGAAGACAACCCCTCAGTGTTCATAGTCGGCACGCGGGAGCATAGGGCGGCGGCGAGGGCTGGAGCTTCCTCCAGCTCGGGCAGGATATCCCCGACCCCAGGCATGCACACTCCTCCTCCCGCATACTCCGTAGTGTGGCCGGGAGACGATCCCAGACTACATGGACCAGGTTGGTTTTGTAAAAATAAACCTATCTTCATACGACACTTATTTCCATACCGACCTTTATGTTGTAACTGTACCGGTTCCCGTGTAGAAAATCTTCACTTTACACTTTACTTCAGATAATAAGTATCATTTCCGCGGTCGACTCTACCATATACCCCCAAACGTTGTTTTCGTAACCCCTTTTCTCCATTATGATAGCTTTTTGACAAATTTGAATTCACAAGGAAAATTAAATAAAAATATATTGGTTGTCCTCGCCCCCCATTTCAGCCGTTCACCACCCCCGTGTAATCCTTCACCGCCCCACATTTACCCTTGAGGCCACCCCTCCGATGGATCTTTTCAACGCTCCTTGGGCGGGGCAATATCGTCCACTTTGGGAATCTCTGCTTTACATGATCACTTATTTCCATACCTACAATTATTTCATTTAGATATTCAGATTTTTTTTATACCTAAAAAAAATCCATTTTTACTTAACAAGAATGACTACCTAAATAAGTTCATAAATACATAACAATCTTACACATTGTTAATTTAATTTTAGATGAAACTATTTATTTTTTAAATGTACTTAGATTTATTTCTTTTTTATTTCGTCTGGAAGAAAATCGTATAAGTTGCCCCCTCTTAGCTAATGGATTGCTTGCCATGTTCTGAATGTATATAGTTGCCATTAAAGAAGGAATAATATTTTGGAACGGTGGTACTAAATCATAGAAAAATAGCAACACTTTTAATTAATTAATTATTTATTGTTTTTGTATTCAATTCCTAGATCTCCATAATTGTTTTATTTAATAATGTTGTTATTGAGTTCTACAAGTATTTTAGTTGTTTTTTATAATTGGGCAAACATGTTTCGATTATTAACTATTGTCTTTCACCAGGATAATGTTGAGATTGTGTACCACCATTACCACCTAAACTCAGGCCAGGACATATGAAAGAAGGCCAAAAGTAATCTTTGACAATATATTTCATTACCCGCCTCACCAGACAATGCCTGTTCTGAATAGGTATCTGATACCATGTATAGATAGATACCCATCTATATTATATTATACCAATGATCTAAACGAAATCCCCCTTTGTCCACAATGTGCAACTCATCGTTGTACGCGAAATTTCTTGTGATATAAAAATAAAACTATCCACTATTTTATGTCTATTAACTATCTTCATCCTGTAATTGAATATTGTGACGTTTATCGACAGATTGAAATGTCAGTTTTGATTGATTGATTTTTTTAAACATCACATTTTTTTAATGAAAAAATTAGGTACCCAGTTCTAATGTTTATTTTTGATGAATACGTAGAGTTGATGATTTAAAGAATGTCGTCAACAACCATTAAAATTTATATGAAATGTTATAAGTTATAACGATTGGAGTCTTTGACTAAAGCTGTTCTATTATAGTAAAAAGAAAACAATGAATTACGTTTACTTTTCCACAAGATAATGTAACTCATATCAATGAAAGAGTTTATTATTAAATATTTTATATATATGTGTACCGAATACTGAATTTTTTTTCAAAAGATCCAATGGTGCAAAAATCTTTTTTTTTAATTATAGGTAGGTACATAAAACGATTAAAAAGTAAGAAATAATGTTGGTAGAAAATCGGTGGCCATCTTGGTTTTCAGTGTCCAGGCCTTTATTCAGGAATTTTATTGGCAATCCCTCGTGTTTTCTGCCACATTCCAAAAGGAAGAATTTATACTCATCGGTGTTGGTTGGATTAACAAAAAAACAAATTCACCTACATATATAGTACATCACCATTATGCAAGAATTTACATTAAATTATAATAACGTTGGCGGCCATCTTGGCTGCCAGTTGGTAGGCCTTCATATGGGTGCTAATGGTTTCTGTTGATAAACACATCGAAGAAATTTAAAGAACATAACGCCTAGGCATTCAATTCTAAACTATCCTAAATGTTAATATAATAATAAAATATGCAGGAGAGCGACATTTGAAAATAAAATGGATCTCTAATTCGATTTTAGTTGTACAAAGTTTACAAAGCTTACAAAGTTTACAAAATTTACAAAGTTTACAATGTTTACTATGTTTACAAAGTTTACAAAGTTTACAGAGTTTACAGAATTTACAGAGTTTACAGAGTTTACAAAGTTTACAAAGTTTACAAAGTTTACAAAGTTTACAAAGTTTACAAAGTTTACAAAGCTTACAAAGTTTACAAAGTTTACAAAGTTTACAAAGTTTACAAAGTTTACAAAGTTTACAAAGTTTACAAAGTTTACAAAGTTTGCAAAGTTTACAAAGTTTACAAAGTTTACAAAGTTTACAAAGTTTACAAAGTTTACAAAGTTTACAAAGTTTACAAAGTTTACAAAGTTTACAAAGTTTACAATGCTTACAAAGTTTAATTTACATTATGTTATGGTAAAATGTTTGAAGCGTTAATTGACGAAACGCTTGAAAATAATAAAGAAAATCTAAGAAAGTATGGCATATTTTGCATATCAGAAATGTATGAAATTACATAGATTATTGAATGATGTGAAAAAATTAATTTTAATTAATTGGCGTTTATGATAGTTGAGAATTCAATAAATGATAACGACTTATATCAATTTTTATTTTTTCTATTCTGGAGACAATATTAACCATTTTATTTGTTTATTTTCAGATTCTTTCGCTCCTCCCTCCTACAGCGAAGCGATGGGCACCTCCACTGACGTGAGAGTCGTTTGATATCCCCTATAAAACGATTCCTAGACCTTAATAATGTACATAAACTATAATAAAATTATATATAAGACATTCTGAGATCAATGAACTTTATAAAGTGATGAGATTATTTTAAGAGAACTCCGATATTGTAAATAGCAACAAAATCATTAAAATATTAAACATAAGGCATGGTTTTTAAACATTTATTATAAGTTATTAACCCTAAAACACTAACCTTCGTCGAATCGACTACGCCGAAACACAAGAAATTAGTGTTATTTATTTAATGAATTGACAGATTTTTTTTAAACTTTATGTAATCTTATGCGGCATCTACTAAAGATCGATGCACTTTATTCGTGCATCGAATTAACAGTGTTCAAATGTGCTCATCATCGAATCGACGAAAGTTTTTATTAGCGTCACTTTTCAAACGTGTATTTTTCGACCGGATGTGACAATGTCAAAAATTAAATTTAACACAATTTGTATAGGTAATTTAATTATCTCCCGACTTTATGTTTGATTCATACGACTTTTTTTTAAAATATTCGTTATAAGTAATTACTTGTTTTTATGTTGATACCTTAATGAAATACCAGAGAAATAAATATACTAAATAGAAATTTTTCTATGCAATAAGTTCGGTTGCATACATTTAGCAATCATTTTCGAACGTGTAGTCGAATCGACGAAGGTTTATAATAAGCACATATAAAATAAGGTTTGTATTCCAGGGGCAATATCATTGAATGAAAAGTAAAACAAATGCATGCAAGATAAATTTTAAAACTTACAATGAAATTGACAAGACAAAAAGGCGACGATTGAAGATTGGAAATCCAGCATTTAAAAAAACAATTACTACATTTATAATGAATATGTAGTTTTATGAATTACTTAACATAAAAAAATTATATATGTATGTGTTAATACATATGTACTTTGTTATATATTTAGGAAATATGCTGAATTAATAGGTATAACAGGGCATCCTGCGTGGAGTTAATGTAAAAAATGTGAATTTAATTGCTTCTAAATGTGTCTGGGTCTAGCCAAAAACCACGTCAACCAAGACCAAGACACTGAATTGGCGTGTTATTTACAAAATATCCTCCTGTTATAAGTTACTCTACCTTGCAAGAGCTTCATCAACTAAGTTCTATTTATCTCTCAACATTACACACAGCAACAATCCCTGTTACTGTACGGGAAGCTCCACTTTTCCACTCGAACTCACATGTGCGGTGTATCATATTAGAATAAACGACGTTTAAAAATTTGGTGTTAGATTTTTTGGTATGAACTACCACGAGATTTTGAAAGTGCAACTGGCTATCAAGTAGTAAAATGCACTAGAAAAAATGTTACAGCTTTCATAACCTGATACATTAAGAGCGCCTTTGAGGCTATTTTATTACAGTTAATATAAAATATTCCAGTAGCAATATTAGGACCCAATAAAATAAAATAAATATTTGCATGGTGCACCTCATCAAATAAGAATTAACACATTACTTTTATACTATAAAAATTATTAGCTACATAGTATACAAGTCGAGATTTAGTCAACCATCGAGTAAATATTTCTGTACTATTGATGAACCATACTAAATTGTGAGAACAACTTTCTCTTAGTATAATAACTCTTAAAACTGAAGTCTGTTGCTGAACGATAATTAATCAAAAGTGCGCGTTCCTTTTTTTTCTTTCCAATTTGATAGTCAACGGAAGTCACCGCAATGCATTTTGCAGATTTTATAATGGATATTAAACTTGGATTAAAGTGCCTTGATCAACGATTGTAATCAAAATCTTATTATTTTCACGAATAGCTTAAAGATGCAATACTAAACCGAGGTTGGTATGATCTTCGGGCTCCACCCGTTTTTGTATCACCCTCAGTATAAAAAAGTGTACTAAAATGAATTTTTACTAACTAATTATTAATTACTTTCAAGATACTATTTTTAATTTTCGATAAAGCCAGGTATCAGATAAATGATACTTTGTATCTTTCCACATTTCAGTACACCTTCGTAACCTTCATTAGCTCAAATGCCCTGAAAGAATCCAGTTCAAATTGTGCTGGATGATGTTTAGATCCATCAACAAAATGGCCCCACCTTAAAAAGTATACAATACATTATGCGTATTCCCAAGAGATAAGAAACTCAATGTTGGATCACACGCAGAACCTGGAGTACGGTTTTTAGAAACAAACATACTTAATATTTAAGATACATAATTAACATTCGCAGTAAATTAACAACATTTACAACACAAAATTTTCATTTTTAATAAAGACATATGACTGGTATATTATAAGTGCACAGAGTCACTTATTACAAAGAAACACATCACTGGTACTATGTGTTCCGGAAAACACCGGTCAAAGGCAGTCTACTCTTAGATCAGCATCAACACGGGCTATCGAGAGGCTGATAGAACCTAAATGCAAGCCAAATATCAAATTTGGAGACCGCACTTTCGGAGTATCAGAACCGGAAGGCGTGGAATAAACTCCCTCCAGAACTAAGATGCATAGTAAGTCCAACAGAATTTCAGCAAAAATTAAAAACTTTACAGACTTTCATATTCTTAAATTCAACATATCTGCGAGTACCATTCGCGTAATACCTATATATAATAATTACACTTTTCTAATTTTATTAACATTATTCGAATCGTCACACTTCAAACAGTTTCGTATCGAGGGACGAATCACATTTAGGAATGCCATTTCTAATCAAATTCCTGTACTGTTATTGTATCACCCATCATAACATATGCTTTTCCTTTCCTAAAATTGAGCAAGAACATAAATAATTATTAAAATAAATGAGTACCAGGATTAAATAATGTCTCCAATAACACGTGTTTTCCAATATTATGTTCCCTGCGTGCAAACCATTGATGTTATACATGAATGGTGGAAAGCCTTATCTAAATTTCTCTAATAAACAGTATATGTCTCAAGTGACCTGCCAGGTAAGTATGGTTCTGTATAATATTATCTGCCGGTGCATTAAATTAATAACTAACTAACTAACTAACCATCACGCCGTTTCCCCGCAGGGGTAGGCAGAGAGGACGGACCGCCAAACAACTCGATCTTGGCATACACCTCTTGCTTCATTCACATTCATACATCGTCTCATACATTCTCTTCTATTATTCCGACTTCTGACTTGGCCCGACTCAAGTATTTGATTCACTTGATCATGCCATGTCTTCCTCGAACGTCCTCGGCTTCTTCTTCCATTCACATTCGCGTCATACATTCTTCTTACACTCCTTTCTTCGTTCATTCGCTCCACATGCCCAAACCATCTAAGCGTCCCTTTCTTAATCTTACTCATTACGCTTACATCAGCCTTGCATTCTTTACGAATCTCAATATTTTTCACACGATCATGCGTGGTTTTACCACACATTCGTCTCAGAGATCTCATTTCTACTGCATTCAGTTTACTTTCATCCTTCCTCTGCCAATTCCATGCCTCACTGCCATACATCAGGGTTGGTATCAGCACTCCATTGTGGACTGCTAGCTTCGCTTCTTTGGACAACTTTTTGTTAGTGCCAACCGCGTTCAGTCCTCCATTAATGGAGTTTCCTGCATTCACCCTTCTTTTAATATCCCTATCAGTCTTTCCATCTCTCGTAAACATACTTCCCAAATATACAAACTCATCGACCTGCTCCAAGTATTCGTCATTCACAACTATATTGCACACTGTTTTCGCAATCTCTCTTTCAAACACCATGACTATAGACTTACTTACATTCATCATTAGGTCGTTCTTCATGCATACTTCATTCATCCTAGATACTTAGTAGATCTTCCACACTGTTAGCAATCAGCACCGCATCATCCGCATACAACAGGCAACATACTTTCAGATTACTCATTTCCGCGCCCAAGCCCACCTCTTTCAATTCTTGCATACAATTATCCATGTATAGATTGAATAACCACGGTGACATTACGCAGCCTTGCTTAACGCCTTTTGTGATGTCAAACCACTCCGTAAAATCACCGTTTACCCTAACACATGCAACGCTTTCCTCATACAGAGACGCGATTGCCTGTATGAGATTCGTATTCACTCCATACTTGGACAATACCTTCCACAATTTTTTCCTATCAACTCGGTCGTACGCTTTTTGTAGATCTACAAAGGCACAGAAGAGTTTCTGGTTTTTGCCAGAAACTTCTCTGTTAGCATACGCAATGAGAAAATCTGATCCATACACCCCCTTCCGCTCATAAATGCACCTTGCACATCCCATATTTTATCTTTTGTTTTCTTTTGCACCCTTTCAATCAATATCCTACCATACAGCTTTCCAACTGAACTTAGCAGGCTAATAGCCCTGTGATTTCCACATTCCATACGTGACCCTTTACTTTTGTATAGAGGCATGATCACAGCCCTCCTCCAATCTAATGGCGTGTAACCCTCCTCTAAACACTGGTTAAAAAGCTTGCATAACCATGTGAGAATTATACGGCTATCTCCTTTAAAGTATTCTACAGCAATATTGTCGAAACCAACAGCCTTACCATTCTTCATACATTTAATCGCTCTTTTTATTTCATCCATGCTGATTTTGGGATCATTCATGCCATCGTCATTCATACCTGATTCGCCACTGGAACCACTTTCAGTCGGGTTGCTTTCAAAAACCTCTTCAAAATATTTCATCCATCTCACTTTTATTTCTTTCTCATTCGTTAACATTTTTCCATCTTTTGATTTTATCACTTTCATACATCCGCTTTCTGGACCATTTCGGGACTTTTTGACCTCCTTCCAAAACAGTTTAATATTTTCTTGGAAGTGTTTTGTCATTTTTATTCCTTCTTCCATATACATTAATAACATGTATATTTTAACGAGGCACAACGTTCATGGGTCAAATGCATTGTACATATAGTTTGGTATTACAGATCGATGAACCATTGAATGCAATTTGTTGGCCACAAGTAGTAATAATAGATAACTATATTAATATGATAATAGTTAGTGATAAGAGAGAGCGTTGGGAAAAAAACGTTTCTACAGCGCCCTTGAGATGATTTTTCACAAAAAACGGCGATATGCAAATCATCCAAATATTATTACATGAAAACTAAAAATTATAATAATAATTTATATCTGGTCACACAACTGGAATAAAAAAAATAATTGAATAATATTTGTGATTTACTATTTATTATTATCATAATTATTATTAAAAAAATGCATTCCTTCCGATGACATTTAATGATTTCTTCCACATTAATGTGAGGGTGATTGCAATTGCTCATTTTTTTTATTACTGAATGATTTCTGTAGGTACTTGTGAGAAGCATGGAGTACCGGTTTTTATCAATTGAACATTTCACGAACAGATGGCGCCGCTTCCGTCTGTATATCCACTTGGACCCTTACAGCGGGTCAATGTATACCCCGATTTTTGCTAATTCGGTATACTTACCTGGCGTAGGGGACACCGTGATCACTAAGGCGGTACCCCCAGGGCGAGGCTCTTCCATTGCACTTCGGTTGGGCTGACCCTTGCGATTATCCCTAATGCGGATAACTCGGGCGCGTAATTTTTGGTAGTTGGGACTGCGTACGCGCTGTCCCATCCTTTAAAATTTAATCGTGTGTAGACTGTAGGCTGAGTTGGCTCTAGTAGTGTTCAATATCGTTACTTTTACACTAATCGTAACTTTTGCAAAAAGTAATCATTACAAAGAAAGCTGCCTATATGTGATAAAAAATGGAGAATAATATTAACAAATCTTGAATTTGAGATATGATATCGATGAAGATGGCATAAATTGAACTGGTCTCATTAAGCGGTTGCCCCGGATAGGCAGAGGACCTGGGTTCGAGTTCAGTTTTTATTTTCTGTCATTTTTTCCGTTTTTATATTTCATTTGGGTTATGTTAATATTATTTTCTACAATGATTAAATAAATATTGTAATTATTAACCACGTTTTTTAAAATCTGTATTTTGTGGGCAAAGTAATTGGTCGTAAACGAAACTATTATTATTCGTGATTTATGAAAAAGTGATTCTGTTATCGAAAATATTTTTAAGAGTTATTTATTTTGATTAATAACATTACTATAAAAGTGTGCCCATTGTTTACAAGTATAAATAAGTTTAATATTATCCAACCACGCAAAAAAAAGCATCTGCGACTGCCATCGATGGCAGTCGCAGATGCTTTTTTTTGGTGTATAGGTACACGTAAACGTAATATTATTGTAAACTAGTATATCTATACATTTTCTCCGGCTCTGTAATTTATTTGTATAAAGTTCAATGGTAATAAATAATCGTCCGTTAGTTGTGTAAACATAACAACACTCTTAAAACATGCGAAGTACCTAATCAATACTATACGTACTACTACGTAGAATCTTAATTATTCATAACATAACCGCGGTGTCTACCTAGGTGCTAACGAAATAATCAAACGTCAAAATATAAGCAGTAACGATTTGTATTATAAACGTAACCGTCGCGGTACCCGATAACGAAAGTAATCAAATGTAATCAAATCAAAGTATCCAATGTATTCAGTAACAAGTTGTGTAGGTACCCAGTACAGTACCCACTACCCGATAGCGAAGTAACGAAAGTAATCAAAGTATCCTTTACTTTTTACTTACTTTAACTTTTTGGAAAAGTTACGATTACCGACGGGGTAGTGTAAAAGTAACGATATTGAACACTACTAGAGCCAACTCAGCCTACAGTCTACACACGATTAAATTTTAAAGGATGGGACAGCGCGTACGCAGTCCCAACTACCAAAAATTACGCGCCCGAGTTATCCGCATTAGGGATAATCGCAAGGGTCAGCCCAACCGAAGTGCAATGGAAGAGCCTCGCCCTGGGGGTACCGCCTTAGTGATCACGGTGTCCCCTACGCCAGGTAAGTATACCGAATTAGCAAAAATCGGGGTATACATTGACCCGCTGTAAGGGTCCAAGTGGATATACAGACGGAAGCGGCGCCATCTGTTCGTGAAATGTTCAATTGATAAAAACCGGTACTCCATGCTTCTCACAAGTACCTACAGAAATCATTCAGTAATAAAAAAAATGAGCAATTGCAATCACCCTCACATTAATGTGGAAGAAATCATTAAATGTCATCGGAAGGAATGCATTTTTTTAATAATAATTATGATAATAATAAATAGTAAATCACAAATATTATTCAATTATTTTTTTTATTCCAGTTGTGTGACCAGATATAAATTATTATTATAATTTTTAGTTTTCATGTAATAATATTTGGATGATTTGCATATCGCCGTTTTTTGTGAAAAATCATCTCAAGGGCGCTGTAGAAACGTTTTTTTCCCAACGCTCTCTCTTATCACTAACTATTATCATATTAATATAGTTATCTATTATTACTACTTGTGGCCAACAAATTGCATTCAATGGTTCATCGATCTGTAATACCAAACTATATGTACAATGCATTTGACCCATGAACGTTGTGCCTCGTTAAAATATACATGTTATTAATTTAATGCGCGGGCAGATAATATTATACAGGACCATACTTACCTGGCAGGTCACTTGAGACATACTGTTTATTAGAGAAATTTAGATAAGGCTTTCCACCATTCATGTGTAACATCAATAGTTTGCACGCAGGGAACATAATATTAGAAAACACATGTTATTGGAGACATTATTTAATCCTGGTACTCATTTATTTTAATAATTATTTATGTTCTTGCCCAATTTTAGGAAAGGAAAAGCATATGTTATGATGGGTGATACAATAACAGTACAGGAATTTGATTAGAAATGGCATTAAATGAAATTAAAGTTTTGCCCAAAACGCAATTTAAAAAAATATTTTTAATTCATTTGTTAAAAAAATTGTATTCGTCAATCTGACCCGCAATGCATATGTAGTAGGTAGCTATCTAAGTGAGAGGGAGAACGTGATACGCGCTCACAGATGTCGCTAAATTAAGTATTCCAAATAAACACTTTTTAAATATTGAGATGAATTGTTTGTTGGCGGGTGTACACAGAATATGAAATGAATAAAATTGTTAATATTTTTTAAATTGTAGTAAGTTTAAATAAAGCTCAAGTGCCCAAGAAACTTATAAAAATACTGTGTATGTTGTATTGTATTTTTATAAGGTTATTGAAGGAGTTGTTCTTTAAATCTACAGTAACAATTTATTCCATTTCATATTCCGTGTGAACACGCCACAAACGAAATGTATTTAAACATTTAAAAACATTACGTTCTCAAAGCGTTTTTTTTTCTTTGTGAACATTTAAATTAGCGCCACCTGTTAGCGCGTATGACGTTTCGTTTATCATTAATTGTCTTGCGAACATTTTTTGGGATACCTTAGGCGAGATGAAGGGCTTGAAAACAGTTTTTTTTAATGTGAAATCCTTTCGTTAAAAATTTGATTAATGCAACATGATTTAGCGAACTCTAGCGGCGTCCTGGAGAACTTTCTAGTAAAATTAATTTAATTTAGTACCATCCATTTCACATAGATGTCGGGAATGTCTCTAAATGAGATTTATAAATTATATTTAATTTTTTGCAGTGTCGAATTTTTGCTGGCCGAAATAGTTCTATGTACACAAAAATGATTGGAAAATAGAAAATTTAAAAAATATAATTATTTTCGCACTATAGTAATACTGTCACGGTAGGGATTCAGTGTAAATAATATGCAATTTAAATATAAGCACTGAAAATTAAAATACGTAATTGAAAACAGATAATTGAAAAGCATTTCGCTTATATCAGTAATATTATGTGTACCTAAATATAATACAACAATAACAAATTTGCTAATTGCGGTAATTAATTCTTACGGTACAGATTATTTGTATATAAAATTGATTAAATTGCGTGTAAGCTATAAAAAAAACACTCGAAAATTGGCAGTGGGTGACCTCCGAGTTCTTAAATTAGCACGCCGGCGTTTTCTGGCGGAGGTCATGCGTTCGATACCCGTTGAATGCAAAACGCAAACTATTTTTTTGAAATGAAAGTTGCGATTCATGATTGATTTTGTTGTTTGATTGAAAATACATATACTTCCGAAAGAGCTATTATTAGTTACACTGCTCATTTTAGCATTATTTAAAAAACTTCTACTAGTAACACTGTTCATTTTAGCACTATTTAACAAATTTTTACTAGTTTCTTTGCTGATTTTAGCACTCTTTGAACAAACTTCTACTAGTTACACTGCTCATTTTAACAATATTTAACAAACTTCTACTAAGTTACACTGCTCATCTTAGCATTAATTAACAAACTTCTACTAGTTACTTTGCTAATTTAAGTACTCTTTTAACAAACTTCTACTAGTTACACTACTAATTTTAGCACTCTTTCTTTTTGTTGCTGAACAATAATAATTAACCCTGAAATTATAGGTAGGTATCGCGGACAGCGTAAATCCGAATACAGTAGGTACTCATACAAATGCCTTTTTTTAATACAACTTGTTTCACACTCGTTATTCGACTTTTATATACAAATATTATTCTACTGAATTTGTTATTTTTCAATATATTAAAATAGCATACTGTAATGCCTCGTTCAGGCGGTTCAGTTTTAGTGGGAGCGAGTTAAGTTGAAAGACACTTGAAAGCATATTGACACGTGTGAACAAGCTTTCAACCGAGTTGAACAACTTTCAGGTCCAATCGAATGAAGTTGACAGGCTTTTTCATCTTTAATCGCTTGAGTGTGAGTCATCGTTCGAGTTGTCACCGAATCGAGACGTGTGAACAATTGTTTCAACTCGCTCGCGATTTTTAGTTCGATTTGGCATTAAATGGTTGTACATCACAATAATTAATATTTATTATAAAGGAAAGTCCAAAAAAACGTGCGGCCAGCAAAAACTCAGAAACGAGTGCCGGTACGATCAAGGGAGTTATATGGTGTGGTAGATCTCTATCCCCCCTCCAGGATGAGGGTTCCCGTTTTTACTTTAAGGGCTTGCTTTTGAAGATATAAGGGCTGGAAGTTTCACCCTCTAGAAATTTCAAGAACGGTCTTCCGGAAAGTTCTAGAAGGTTCGATAAAGCTGTAGAAAGTTTTGGAAGGAGTGGCGGAGTAGCGGTGAGTCTAGAAGGTTCTGGATGGTTCGCAAATGCTTTAGAAAATTGTGGAAGGAGAAAGTTCTAGAAGCTTTCAGAAATGAGTGGCGGAGTGCGGCAGTGAGTATAGAAGGTTCTGGAAAGTTCTAAAAGGTTCGATAATCTTAATTTTAATCAATATGTATTATAAAAAAAAGTATTCGAGAGCATTCCACAACATTCCGAAACATCCCGGAACATTCTAGAATGTTGTGGAATGTTCAGGAATAGGAAATCGAGAACATCATTGGGGAACATCCCAGAACACTCTCGAATATTGTCCTGAGCGAATCCGGGTACCCCAGCTAGTAATAATATAATGCCATCTTAAACAACAACAAAAGTCTGAAGTGGTCGGACGACAATATGTTTAGATTTCTAGATCTTTACCAAAGCCATTGTTGTCGTTGTAATAAAAAACAAGGAGTTTAAAATGATAAAAAATGTCCGTGACACTGTCATTAATTATATTCGTTTTGAAATTGGTGCTGGCGAATTGACTCTAGCGAATTTAAAAAATGAAATAAATATAACAACATAATTCATTTTTATGATTTGATAATATCTATAAATTCTTTTATGGCTATGAATGAAATTTTTTTATTTTATTTATATATATATATATTAGTTGATGTACAATCATCTAAGTATTTATTACACAGTTAAATAAGTACCTAGTTTACAAAGTGAACCATATTTTGGCACTCCGTACCTACATAATTATGGCTTGGAAATAAAATGTGGACATTTAATTAAGTAGCACTAATTTTGTTCACTATTGTGGCAGAATCCAGTTATTCAATTTGTTTTTTTTTTTATTATTATTTATTCTACAGATAATTTTTTTTCCACATTCGAATTTTTATAGTTCTTTTTGGAAAAAATCCGAATATTTTTTTATTTGTTAAATGGTTTTTATTTTATTTTTTTCAACATTTAATAAATGTGTATTTTGATACATAACTAACTAACTAACTAACCATCACGCCGTTTCTCCGCAGGGATGGGCAAAGAGGATGGACCGCCAAACAACTCGATCTTGGCATACACTTCTTGCTTTATTCACATTCATACATCGTCTCATATATTCTCTTCTATTATTCCGACTTCTGACATGAGACATGCTTTTCAGAAATACAAAAAATAACCTTTAGTTTTAATTGTCTTCCTTGCAAAACGTTAAATAATAAAAAAATAGAATAAATCTCTTAAAATATGATGTAGAATCATCTCTTTTCGGAAGGTAACATTAATTTTTGAATACCGTTTGGTAAAAGTAAAAAAAAATATTCATTTGGACCGTGGTATTTTTTAAAACTTATTTTAATTTTCCTATGAGCCATCTTGGTATTGTCATTTTAAACGTTATTAAATATTGCAGCGCCCTTAATGTTAGACTACTTTTAAATGTTATATACTGTAACGTAATATAAGTCGGACATGAAAATGAATCTCCCGTTGCCAATCTCAAAGCTAACAATAATTTTATTTTTCCGGCAAGTGTATGCTCGTATTGTATCATGCTTTTAAATTTTATCTTAACTAACTAACTAACCATCACGCCGTTTCCCCGCAGGGGCAGGCAGAGATGACGGACCGCTAAACAACTCGATCTTGGCATACACTTCTTGCTTCATTCACTTTCCTACAACGTCTCATACATTCTCTTCTATTATTCTGACTTCTGACATGGCCCGACTCAAGTATTTGATTCACTTGATCGTGCCATGTCTTCCTCGGTCGTCCCCGGCTTCTTCTTCCATTCACAATCGCGTTATATATTTTCCTTAGACTCCTTTCTTCGTTCATTCGCTCTACATGCCCAAACCATCTAAGCGTCCCTTTCTTAATCTTGCTCACTACGCTTACATCAGCCTTGCATTCTTTACGAATCTCAACATTTTTCACACGATCATACATGGCTTTACTACACATTCGTCTCAGAGATCTCATTTCTACAGCATTCAGTCTACTTTCATCCTTCCTCTGCCAGTTCCATGCCTCACAGTCATATAAATCACGGTTGGTATCAGCACTCCATTGTGGACTGCTAGCTTCGCTTCTTTGGACAACTTTTTGTTAGCGTCAACCGCGTTCAGTCCTCCGTTAATGGAGTTTCCTGCATTCTCCGTTCTTTCAATGTCCCTGTCAGTATTTCCATCTTTCGTAAACATACTTCCCAAATAAACAAACTCATCGACCTTCCCCAAGTATTCATCATTCGCACCTATATTGATTGCACACTGTTTTCGTGAATTTTATCTAATAATTTTAAATTTCGAATTTTGTAATTCTATACCCTTCAGTATCTTTTAATTCCATCTCTCTCAAAACAGTATTAGATTCTCCTCAAAATGTCAGAAATGATTGTAGAGATGCATGCACGTTCCCTTCACTTGAAGCCATCTTGAAATACAAAATCGGTTCGAGTTAAACTGAAACGTATGAACATGCCTTTCAATTTCTCGTTCTACTTTTGGCGGTCGATTTTCTCGCTTCCATTTAAATTAATTAGTCTGAACGCAGTTTATTATATCTTTTCGATTATTAAAATTCGGCTAATGTAGGTATGTATAGTCATCATTCAACAATGCCCATTTTCGTTAAGAAACAATAATTATTCATAAGAACGACAAAATGCTGTTACTCAGTGACATTTCACTAAGACATAACTGTCGCAACTGTTTTTTTATTTTATATTTTTGTTAAATCCACAGAGGATGCCTTGAGGAAAATAATTTCTCTCAGGACCTATATTATCTTTGTGGATGCTGTATGGTAGATATTTATAAGAAGGAAGAAGGTCGGTGTGTCCAGGAGTGACGGACACACAATTTCATCCCTCCAACTGCGATGTAAGGTGGTGGGTTGAGAGAGTTCGGCTACAGAGGTCGAAGGGTCGCCCTCAACCGGCCTTTCCCGATCTGGCCTGCCACGCAGCTGGTGGGCAGACACATCCGCCGCCAAGACCTGGATAAACCTCACCTCGTGAACTCGGTTACCCCTGTTAAGTCACTAAATGTAGCGAACTACTTGGGGTGACCTATGACAGAGGTGTTGGTTGCCTCAACGCTAATTGTGCGACCTATAAGTTGAATCAATGTTGGTGGGAATGATGTGAGGTGGGTGAGAATTTGAAGGGTTCATAACTTAATCGAAGAGAGAGCCAAACAACAAATGCATTGATTTATTTAATACTGAATCATACACCGTACAAGCTCTTTCCGAAAACACTTCGTGAATGAAAATGCGGGTGATGTGCGGTGGGTGTGACATTAAACGAGTCTTACACGAGAGTTACATGAGCAAAGAGAGAACCCACATCTTATGCATAATGTAAGCGTACTTTTTCTCCACACTTTTAATAAAATCCTGCAGGCTTAGAATATTATAAGCTTGCCATTGATAGGTCCATTGTACTCTCTTCCTCTCTCTCATAAACGACGCATGTAACAGAAAGAGAGATTATAACAAAGCTCTCAGCGGCAGGATCGTAGCGAAGGCCGCCGATTGACGTCACAGTCCGGGGACTATTTTGACAACTACAGTATTAACTAGGGCAAGGTTAGCCTCGGGTCGTGTTTGGCAGGTAGCAAGCTGTATTTACTAGCACCCCACCCAAGATAAGAATATTCCAATTACTTTAAGGAGCAAAATTCAGCGAAAATAAAAATACGGCAATTTAAAGTTGAAAAAGCGTGCATCGTGTATACAATGCTGAACACAAGAAAGTAGAAAATGTGAATGTACGAATTAAATAAATCACTAAGTGCCATTTTTTTTAAATTTACTGTAAATACGTAGAAATGGTTCTTGTGCCATCTCCAATACCCCGAATAAAGATCTGGAGCTAGAAAAAATATTTGTGGCTATACGAACAAGTTGTACGTGCCGGGTGTGTTTTCCCATAAAAAGCACTAAGCGCCGCCAGATATTAGTCACTATTAGTTAAAATGACTAAAGTACCTAGAGCTAAATGAACGAGTTGACTACACATAGCCCTCCTTAGTAACTTCTCACCTTTTCACCTGTCAAACTTTATTTTGGAAATATTTTCCTATGTGAAAAAAAAACAATATGGCGTCTTACCTATTTTAAAAAAATACCTATTAAATTGTTATTTCAAAGCTCCACATCTCATGAGGTATGAAAATATGTAGGTATTGCAGCTTCAACACAAAGGTTTTCAAAGTTGAACATTTTGAATTGAATGATTAAAACTTATTTTGAATAAACCAGTATTTAATATATGGATATCAGCATGTTTAGAAACCAATGGATCCCTCGTCAGGATAAAAAGCACACTGATTAAATAATGACAAAGCATAGACAAATTGTAAAAATAGGCAAAAATTAACGATAAGTGATGAGATAAGGTAAATAATTGATTATTAATGTAAAAATAATTATGTACTTAGAATAAACAAAATTATTACAAAACATTATTAAAACATATTAATATTAGACAATATAAATTTAAACAAAATCAAGGAAGAACCAGGCCATCAAAATGAAAACAATTACTCTAAATACAGATTAATGTATTTTTCTAAAATGTTTAAATTAGCGCCATCTGTGAGAGCGTATTATGTGTCGTTTATCCTTAATCCCAACATTCTACAAAATAATTCTGTTTCTGTGAAATCTGTTAATTCTGTTACATCCTCTCTTTTGATACATGCGTCAGTAAATAGAAAGAGGGATACGTAAAAACGGAGCTGTCGGTGGCATGTCTATTTATAGCCGAGCATTGTTCGCATTTTTCAGCAGGAACAGAGAAAATAATAGTCGGTGACTGTCCCAAGCACCTCCAACCCACACAAAACATATAATTGATGGTGATCATTAATTAATCCGGAAACCTTTCTAATCCTGTAACAATACTTTCTCTATGACATTTCACTGCATCCTTTAAAGGTGGGTAAATCGGAATTCATCACGGAACGGCGACTTAACCTGCAGATTGCGATGATTTAGTACAACAGCCTTCGAGAAGGTGATCTGTATTCTTGTCTGCAAGGTTGTCTGGAACATTGACTTTATCTAAAACAGGGGTCCTTAACCTTTTCGCAGCTATACCCCCCTAAATGCCGAAAAGCCCGACCAACCCAAAATAAAACAGTTCATAAATATATTGAAAACTTGGGTAGCTGAAAGAAAATATTTGTGATTGATAATTAGGAAATATTATTTTTTCTTCAAATGATGCAAAATAACTTTGTGGAGTAGAATAATAGTAACTTTAATGAATTCAAAATATTTACTTTGTATTCACCACTTCATAAATATACACAGATATCTACTTGTTTCGAAAGCGATGCTTTCTTCATCAGGAATATATGAATGCTAGTAATATTAATGATGAATAAAGCATCGCTTTCGAAACATGTAGATATCTATGTATATTTATAAAGTGGTGGATCATTAATAATGACGCCACATTTACTTAATATTTAACGTGTATTATTATATGCTTATTACTATTTACTGATCATTATTTACTTACTATTATTATGTAATTATTATTATCTGATCTTTTTTATTTATTTAATATTATCTACTTATTAATATTTATTAATTTTTATTCATGAATTATTGTTTGCTTATTGAAATTTACTGATTATTATTAAATTGTAAAGCCGCTCATCTCAACACAGGATTGTCCTAGTGAGATGAGTGGCTAATGTTTTTCTTTTCATAATTAAATTTAAGAATAAATAAATAAAATCAAATAAATGCTTATGGTTTGTCTATATTTGCATCTTGTCTTGAGATGGAAATGACGTTCCGAGATGGAAACAGATTAGCCTAGAAACTCCAGATGTAGAAAGTGGTACAAATATGTATCATACATTATAGAGGGTGTAACAGGAAGTATCCGATAAACTTTAACCAGTGATTCATGAGCTTATTTGGAATCAAAAATGCATTAATGTTTTTTTTTTGCTTAAAAAAAATCACATTTTGTCGCAAATTGCTATTTTATTTGATTTTTATTTTACTACAAAACAATTTCCGATACTAACGATTGTTCAAAGTGGTTGTAGACTGTTTATATTACTAATTGGGGCTTCGTCCAATAAAACGAGCCATCTGACGGTGCTTCAATTTAATTTCCATACTCCCTATTACGCAAAGCGTGACATTTTTTTGTCTTTTCGATTTGTGCCACTTATACCGACATACCAGTGGCGTGCGGTCCTTAGTAACCGATTTCTTTATTATGTAACTTGCGTGGACTGAAAATACTTTGGTATTTAAATTTTTGCATTACGTTAAGTTCAGAATTTCTAAAAAAAACTGACATATTTGATTAAATATTATCCTTTGAGTTATTATTCAGAAAGTAGGTAATAAAACATCGTTTTTTCATTAGATTTCGCGATAACAATACGTGTGACTGGTGACGTAACTTGTATGGGAGAGATGAAAACACCCCAAAACATCCGTTAGCTTCGGCTGACCTCGAAATACTAAACGAGATTACGCAGGAACAAACTTGACGTATACGAATGTCTTGTGGGTTTTGTGTATAGCTTTTTTACCTTTTTGTGTACCTGAACGCACGGGATACGCATTAAATGTTTTGTGTTTAATTCTTAGAACTCCATTTATTTTATTTTTAAATTTAATGTAAATCACATTTACTAATGTTATTATTATGTTCTGCAAGTATTTTTTTTACTGTGACAGCTGTTTAAGGCCATTTTCAAACTGTCCTTAAAAAGTTTTAAAATGGCCCTAAATACAGAAACTACTGTCACAATAATAAAAACTAAAAATAATTGCAGAACTAAATAATAACATTATTAAATTTGATGAACGGGATACGCCTTGTTGCGTTCAGGCGATAATATAGCGGCCGTATAACGTACGTTCATATGGGTAGTGCGGTTAAATATTATTTCCTATTACGTACTCGATATAATATATATCTGGTTTTGCACACTAGCGCCATTCCCCACCTTGAGTGGCGATTCCTTGAACTGTTTCTAGTACTCACATAAGAGAGTTTTAATAAAAAAACCACGAAATAATACTATTCTCCTTATATTATGCAAGAAAATATCTAAAATGTGAATGATTTATTTGTTATATTGTATACGCCCTTTGGTGGCTTTTACATATTATATAATAAAATTTAAATTATAATAATGACACGGGTGTGAAACATATTATAGTAGGTACATCGACAGTATAGATCGTATTAACAAAATACAACAACAAAAAATATTTAAAATGTCTTACTAACAAATTCAGCAATAACACTGTCTATGTATAATTCAATATAATTTCCAACAAAGGCGAAAAGTTGCTGATTTAATATTTCTACTTATATATGTTATCATACCTTAGAGACTTAACTATTTACAGCTATATTCCATGTGCATTTAAAAAAAAGTATTGTCTGAACTAAAATAACAATAATATCCAATTTTTTTTTTTATAACTTATAAAACCTCATTGTAATATTCAATCATTGAAGAAGATAATATTAACACATCCCAAATGAACCACGAAACCGAAAAAACAACAGAAAATAAAAAGATTTCAGTCGCATCTGGGACTCGAACCCGGGACCTCTACCTATCCGGGGTAACCGCTTAACCAACTTAGCTAATGAGACCAGTTCAATTTACGTCAGTATCATCTCAGTGTAGATGGCCTAAATTTCAACTTATATATCATACTTCAAGTTCAAGACACACATCGCAAAGTTCTACCCGAATACAATACTCGTATATTATTTTTAATCGAATTAATTGTGAAACAAAACAAATTAATTAAATAAAATTTACTTGCGCACGCCGGGATTTACCGACCTTCAGATTCGTAGTCGAGAGCCTTACCCCTCTACCACGGAGGCCATCAAATGCTTTTTACGAATACTTAATTAATTAATTGTTCAAAAAAACTATATTTCTATATTTGTTTCTACAAAAACCGCATAACTGCACTTATTAGTTTGTATTACTTATATTCTTTGCGCATTATTTTTTTCTCTTTACCTATTTATAAATTATCATAGTGATGTCACCACTCCTCTTCTGTACAAAAGCAAATGCTTCTAACAGAAGAGTAGTGTAAAATCTTGCAATTGGAATCGAGTCCCGGATATACCTAACCGATTTTTATTCTTATGAGACATCTATTGACTTATTTTACAAGTCTGGAAAGAAATATTCAATTTATTTTTTATAACTTATTGAAGTTTGTAAACCTCATTGTAATATTTATATTGTTCATTGTAATTGATTATTTCTTTCCAGACTTGTAAAATAAGTCAATAGATGTCTCATATGAATAAAAATCGGTTAGGTATATCCGGGACTCTATTCCGATTGCAATTGTGTTCGGGTAGAACTTTGCGATGTGTGTCTTGAACTTGAAGTATGATATATAAGTTGAAATTGAGATGGCGTAAATTGAACTGGTCTCATTAGCTAAGTTGGTTAAGCGGTTACTCCGGATAGGTTGAGGTCCTGGGTTCGAGTCCTAGATACGACTGAAATCTTTTTATTTTTTGTTGTTTTTTCGGTTTCGTGGTTCATTTGGGATGTTTTAATATTATCTTCTTCAATGAACAATAATATCGTCGGTTCCAACGAACAATGTCGGATGTGTAAATTGGTAACTTTGCATAAGAGCTGTAGTAGTTGCAATAATGTGTTTCTCCAATGAAATAAATAGTAGTTTTTGCAAAATATCAAAAACTACACTATATTTCTTTATCTCAAAAATAAAAAAATGAAGACGTGAAATTCTAAACACATAGAAACGAAACTTTAAACAGCTCTAATGAGAAGATACCATTTGCACATCCGACATTGTTCGTTGGGACCGTCGAAATACAAAACACACAGGACATTCAATCATAACTTGTGATCTAGACACGTCTCTTATTAGTAATTATTGAGGATGTATGCTATTATAGATTTCTTGTATTTACATTCCGTGCAGTTAGTTGATCATATCTGATGATTGATTAACCTTTTCGATTCGCGGCGTCGTTGCTAAATGAAAATTTTCTGCCTTTCACTATAGATACACCATGTTACTAGAACTAAATGATTAAGGGTCCAGTATAAGACCACGTACTCATCGCCGTTAGGTATTTTAGCCGCCAAACTCGATAGAACGGAGCACCGCAAGCCGCCGACTTTTTTGGGGGAAATGTGGATAATGTAAAACACGCCCGCGCCGTATTGGCAATTGATGAAATACAAAATAAATTTTATTATTAATAAATTAATAGAAGGTTGACAAACTTAAATTTGCAGTCGGACAAAAGAGGAAAAGCGAAAGTATAAAGTTTATTTTTAATTCACAAAATTTACACCGCCGACTATATGTAAGTAAAGTATGTCAATCTGTTGGTATAGGATAAGGTAACTTATGAGAATATGCGGATATTAGGAAAGTAACACATTGTTTGTTTTTTTAGTACCTACATAACATATTAATAATTGACAGTACCTATACATAGTGCCTTTTATTTTTATTTTTTGTTACTATTAAGTGTTTATTTCTTCACAATTAAACAATCTAACGAAGCGACCGCTGAAATTGTGCAATTTGACGTTCAAGCCGAGTTCAGTGCATCTCATAACATCCTTATTCAATTTTTTAACGAAATCGGCAGAGAACTCAAGAAATTCAAAATGGCCTCTGAAATTATGCAATTTGACGTTCAATTCGAGTTCAGTACATGTCCAAACACCCTAATCCCGATTTTGAACAAAATCGGTAAAGAACTCAAGAAATTCAAAAATGCCACCAAAATTGTGCATTTTGTCGTTAAATTCGAGTTCAGTGTACCCCTGAACTCCATTGTACCCGATTTGATAGAAATCGTTTAAAAATTCTAGAAGTTCGAAGTGTCCCTGAAAACATGTATTTCAATAATGTTATTATTATTACCTTAGTCGTTTTTTTTTCTTCCAGGAAACAGGTCTCTTATTTTGTATATTATACACATGTCTGCCTTTATTTTTTCCCATTTTGAATAACTAAAAAGAAAACAATTTATTAAAGACGATTTCAAATAAATTTAGTTGGAGAATAATAATGATTTAATTTCTGCTTACCCCGATCGAATAACACCGGTTTCCTCAGCGTTCCTAGTACTAATCAAATTAAATATTTCGTAGCCGCGTAGAAAATAATGACAGTAAATACATACGTGCTCTCGCCTCTGGAGTCAGCTCGTGAATGACCCGCTCTCGCGAAATCTCGTGACTAGCGCGCGGCGTATTTTTTCGTATGGAATTTTATATGGCGCCATAGAATAAAATATTTCATAAAGTTTATGTGAATAACAGTAGAAATGTAGGTACTTTGTAGTATTTCCAAATAACTCAATCGGTTGTTAACCTTTATTAAAGTGAGATTATGGAAGGATTTTTATTAAAACTGTTTGTAATATGCGTAGTTAACAAAACAGTGAAGGCACTTTTAGCGTTTTTCTTAATATTGCAGTACATATTTCATATAGATTGGAAAGCATTGCACTTTAAGAATTGTCGCCATTCGGAACCTTAGACATTTTCCTTACCACTCGTATAGAATTTACAGATACATTATTTATTATATTTCTAACGTTAGCAACCCGCAAAGTGACGTTTAGCGCTATCTTTGAGACTTCGCCCTTAACAGTAACGGGAAACTAGTGGTACAAGCGGGAAACTGGTAAATCTACATCACATTTGGAGTCAATTATGTTGAATGATTTTTTTTTTTCGAGCTTTCTTTTTCGAGTAATTCAATTCCAAAGTTGGAATTTTTTGTGGACAGATTCAAAATATTTCGTCTCTACAGGCTTACTATCAGCTGTTTATTATCTTTTTAAATTCTCCGAAGCGAGATTCAAATTTTTTTTTAATCTTTTCTTTGCCAAAAAAAGGGTAAAATAAATCGCTTAGATCAATTACAAAAAAAAGTATTTTTGATTCACTAGTTTCCCGCCACCCTAAGTTTTTTGGAACATACCTTTTCACTGATGACTTCATTAGAAAAGCTTGGATTAAGCCGGTAGTCGCAATAAGTATTGAACCGATCCGGTTTATATACACAACATACTTTAAGATACAACCCAGAGGTAATTAAGCTTACTGAGAATAAACAAAATAATTAGAAAGTCGGCAGTCAAAGACGACTTAGCAACAAATGTAAAGAAAACCCTTATAATAGAATAAATCCCCTGTAGTCTCTCCCCCCTCCTCCCCCATATGTTGTGTATATAAACTGTAGATTAAGATTAATTTGTACCAGTCTGAAGATGGCTTTAACAAGCTGAAACCGGTTACGGTAAAATATAATAAAAGTGGAAATAAGTTTTATATGTGTTTTATTATATTATTATAATGAAATTCCACCATTTATTGCCAGTTTCAAAAATAAAACATTCTTATTCAGATATGCTGAAAGGAAGTCGGTAGTCGCAATAAAGTATTGAACTAAATCTTCTTTACTGCCAACCAGGCGACCACATATTTTTCAAAACACGACATGTAATGTATGTAACCGCACGCCACTGATACGTGCATAATCACATGTGCAAATAATAGTATTATTATTCTTTGTACATATTATAATATTACGTGTTGGAGGCTGTCATATGGCCGTGGGTGTGGAATCGTAAAACACCCTCGGGCTGTTCATGTTGCGAAATGTTGCTCCACTTACTATGGCCAGGCAACAAGAATCCACCGCACACATGAATACTGTGTACTGTATGCTCACAGGGATAGGACGAAACTGATGCAATCATTTTATTGCGCCAATCTTATCTTGGTTCAATGTTCGTGAATAAAAATAACAATAAATTATTACCAAGCTAATAATAAGTGGAGAGAATTAAAACGATATGCATTGTTTTCTATGAAGGTTATTGAAGTTGCGTTTTGATTCTTTTGAGTCTTCATTATTTTGAGTGTCATTTTTGAGTCTAGATTCTTTGGAGTTTTGATTCTTTTAGTTTTCTATTCTTTATCTTCGATTTATTGGAATAACTTACGGCCGTTCTTCCCAGCTTTTCAAATAATCATTCTGAGGCACGATCAGTGTTTTTTCGATCATTCGTACTGTTATTTAAAACACTGTACATTTATATAGACAAAAAAATGACATCTAAGTAAAAAATTTCAATGTAAAATTAACATCAGTTCAGTTAATATGTATCTATTGTGAATACACATAATTTGTTTCAGAAAAAATAATACATAAACCAACATTTTATACTTCACAAACGTATGCGTTAAAAATTTGTTGAAAATAAAGTGTTACCTTGACTTTTGTAAATGCCGCGAAAGTACATTACTCGTTTCGTACATTTGACGTTTCTCCTCATGAAAAACAATACAAAACGTAGTGTAAAATAAGTTAGGTTCTCATCTGTTTTATTTAAAACATACAAAAAACATGTTTTTGACATTCGAAAACGGAAATAAGTCTTTGTCATTCAACATTTGGATAGCGTAAAATAAATCACAAACCAATTACAACATATGACATTTCAGTGACATTTTTTCACCGTGTTGACACTTTTTATAACTAGTCCTCTGTTGAGCGGAACTTAATCTACAAATATCGATATCGTAAATTCATCGTAAATTATATCGGGAATTTCGTTGGGAAGAGCGTATTTGTGCATTTGAACAGTGTTGAGGCAAAATTTCGGCTCAACAGTTGCTCAGTAGGGTTGGGAAGAACGACTGTTATTGAAGCATATACTCGTATACCTAATTGTAATATTTAATCATTGAAGAAGATAATATTATCAAATCTCAAATGAAACATGATAAAAAAAATACACAGAAAAAAAAATCAGTCGCATCTGGGAATCGAACCGCGGAACAACGCTCTAACTACTGAGCTAATGAGACCTGTTTATTTTACATCACTTTTATGGATACGATATTTCACATTTGAGACTTATCAATATTATCGTCAATTAATTTCCATATGTTTGGCTGCTATCTTTTTGTATGATTCCAAAGAATGACCTGAATATAATTGCAATCTAGATAGTGTCTCGGATGTACCTATCCAATTTTTATTTATATGGGACATCTATTGACTTTTCTACAAGTCTAGAAAGAATATTCAATTTATTGGAATAACTTATCGCAGCTTCTAAACCTCATTGTAATATTTAATCATTGAAGAAGATAATATTAACAAATCTCAAATGAAAGATTTTTTATCTCTGTTTTGTTTATATACTCTTCATAAATCATAATACATATTTATTATACGTAGAACGTGTATATTTTAGGGTGGATTTATTGCCCGGTGGCCGTTTCCACTAACCAAAAAAAATCTGTTGGAAAAAAAACATTGTATAATGACATACAGTAGTCTTGATTCTTTTGAGTCTTGATTTTTTGAACCTTGATTCTTTTAGTTCTTGATTTTTTAAATATTAATTCTTTGACTTTTGATTTTCGATTATTTTTAATCCTATACTGACCTTTTTTTCTTAAATAAAGGGTTCTTTTGACTTTTGAGTATTTTTAATCCTACTGACCTTTGATTCTTTTTACTTTTGATTCTTCTTACTTCTGATGTATTTAGTTTTGCTTTCTTGAATAAGGGGTTCTTTTGACTTTCGATTATTTTTAACCCTACTGATCTTTGTTTCTTTTTAATTTTGATTCTTCTTACTGCTGATGTATTAAGTCTGGTTTTCTTGAACAAGGGGTTCTTTTGATTTTCGGTTATTTTTAATCCTACAGACCTTTGCTTCTTTTTACTCTTGATTCTTCTTACTGCTGATGTATTTTGTCTTATTTTCTTGAATAAAGGGTTCTTTTGACTTTTTAATTCTTTATTATTTGACTCGTGATTTTACTAACTATTTACTCGTATTCATTAAATTGACCCTTGATTTTATGACTGTTGATTATTTTCACTTTAGATTCTTTGGCTGATATTTTTTTACTCTTGATATTTAGGATATTCTCTGATTCTGCCCAATAGCATTTTATTTTTATTTTGTTTTTTTTTTTTATACTCAGTGGCGTGCTCAGAGTTTTCAATCACGGTATAAGAAGTAAGAGAAACAGTGTATTATGGGTAAGGTGTTGACTTCAACTGATATATGTTGGGATTACTTGCCACATAAAATATTCAAATAACCGCTTAATTTGTGCATATTACAAGCCAATTACTTCATATATAAAATTTCAGTATTTTTTTCACTGCACAATTGCACGAAAGAAAGCCAACATAAGTTAAAAATTATTACGTTGGCAAAGTTGAATTAATAAATAGAGGTACCTCAACTGATGGCTGTGATGGCATGGCATTTTTCGGCACTAAAATAAATTAGTCTTCCCCTGTACACATCCCTCGCTCACGTTCCCTCACATGTACATTTTGTGTAGATTACCGTCAAAATTTGAAAATGACATTTTGCATACTTAGTTCCTGCTTTTGGCACGTCATAGTAGGGTGATCAGCGATTCGATTCGTATCTAGAAAGTTACGCGTATTTTTAAATGTGTAGATCGGTTTCTTGAAATATTTTTATAAATTTATATTTTATTTATTTTTATGCGAGTAAGGTATAGTAGGCAGTGCTCATGTGCCTATATGGAGTACACGTCTTAGTTTGTACCATTATCATTATTTTTGTATATTAAATTTATTAATTTTTATCAATTTAAAGACAATTTTTATAACATACGCAATTGTTATGTAGAATGATGTGTACGTACTGTAAATTATTAATATATAATAGCGTATCGTGAACACCTCACCAGGAGAACCTGTACTGAGGTGTTCACAATATTACAATTATCGTTGGCATACAATGGGTAAAATCGAGAAGCAACTAAATGTTTACATGTTTAGCAGAAATATAATAAATTCCATCTACCAAATTTATATTCAGATTATAATATTTACCATCCTCACTTACTTTTAGAAAAAAAAACATTTCCGTAAATATTAGCTATGCAAAAATTTGTTTGCTGAAGTAGCAAAAACTATCGAACGGGGAGCTCTGAGTTTCAAAATTTTGCACAGTTTTTTCTGTATGAAATTTGAAAGGTAAAAGATTTTATTTCAACTGAAAATGTCATTTTAATCATGAGGTCCTTAGAGCTCTGATAGTATCAATGTAACTCTCGAATAAAAATACAAGACGCCGTATTTTTGTTACATTTTTTAAAGAGTTCATTCAATGAAAGAGAAGTGTGTTGAAGCTCGGGCGAAGCCGGGCAGAAATGAGCATGATTCATTTTCAACCATCGTGAACTAGACTGGAAGCTTGGATGAATAAATATTTTTATAATGTGGCGGCAAAACTGTGAATTCTATAGAAATTATACGGGCATTCCCATCGACCCTGGACATAAGTGGTTAGAATTTTACATAGTTCTGTACTTATTATCTCGATTAAATGCGTAATTGTACTGTACTTTAATTGAAATGTACGCATTTGCAACTTAAAGTCAACATGTTGTTGGTTTCGCAGGTGTCAGGCAGGTACGCATCTACCGGGCGAATTAGGCCCCCTGCTATTTCAAATTCATGATTTATTTTAAGTTGTTGAATTATAAAGTACATACGTTGTTGATTCTAGAAATTAATGGTGTTGTTGTGAGAAAATACTACGCACATTTATCATATTGCGGGAGCGGTTGCAGACACTGAATCAGAGATGTGTGATTTATTGCGATTTGAAAGAAAACTGACGTCGCAAATTTAAGTAAAACTATTCTACTTCTAGGACAATGAAAATGATTTCCGTTGAAGAGAGAATTATTTCAAAATGTATAAACAATTTCACCCAAAGTGAGAGAAATGTGATCAGACTCGTCCACTCGTCATTTGTTCGTGAGACAAATTAAATATTTATTTGTTGTATTTCTTGAAGGCTATCTATTTGATCTATGTACCTTACCTACGTGTTTTGCACCCGTGTGTTACTATTGCAATTTCAATTTTTATAAGATAAGAAAATATGTAAACGTCCATATAGGGCGTATACAATATAATAAATAATTCAATCAAGCCATTTCTCCACAGGGGTAGGCTGAGAAGATACATCTCCACACATATCTGAATTGGAACACAAACCTTTTCTATTACACCTACTGCAGACACTACACGGTTCAAGCATTTGATTTACTCGATCAAGTCGTGTTTTCTTAGGGTGTCCCAATTTTTTCAACCATTTTCCTGACAACCCTTTCTTACTACTTCTGTTGTACACGGCCAAACCATCGTTTAACAAACATACACATCAGAGCTCTCATTTTTACAACATTGGGTATCAGGGTTGACATTACAAGGATGATTAGGCCATTGTGTACTGCTAGCCTTATTTTAACAACCTTTGTTAGTCCTCCATTAACCGAATTTTTTGAATTCACCCTTCTTTCAATATCCTTATTAGCCTTTTCGCCTCTGGATAACATTCTTCTCAAAAACATATATCATCCACTTGCTCCAAGTATACATCATTCACAATTACTTTATACATTCATTGTTGTTGCCATGTATCAAAGTTCCTATCAGAACTCAATCGTATAATCACTTGTATTTTGCGTATTTATGTGTACCACTTTTAGATCAACGTGTCGTTGGCCTCAAAGTAGTTGTAAACATATTTACATGTTACCATGGAATAAAGAAGAACACAAGTAATGCGATGTGGGCGTGTTTCGTAATCCAAAAGTCTGGTCGATCGTACCTTAAATTTCAAGTGCAAAAAATATTTCATCAATAACTATAATAATAAAAACGTTTTATTATCTTTTTTTTTAACAAATAAAAAAATAATGATATCCTCCACTGGGATTCCCCATTCTGAGGATTTCACTTACAAAATATAAAATTAATTAATATTAAATTGGTGTTATTGCTGAAAAAAATAATAATTGTAAGGTGAGGTGTTTTATGTGCAGTTGAGTGGTTTTGATGTTAGTCTGTATTTGGTGTTTTCTATTTCAGATCTCCATATGTAACGTATAAATTTAAATTTATTGTTGTTGTGATTTTTGAAAAAGAGGGGGATTTTGTTGTAGAGTTTAAAGATTCTTATATTATTGTACAAGAAGTTTTTTTTGTTCAAATGTTTTGTTGTGATTCCTTGTTGTATGTGTTTTTGACTTGACTATGAGATCTTGTGTTACTAATATCTATGTTTTTTGTTATTTCTGGTTTTTTGTATATATGAATATAAAGTAGAATTGTTTTAGAGTATAATTGTTTTATTGATATAATGTTAAAATTGTTGAAGATTTCGTCAGTGCTAGTTCTTAGAGGGACTTTAAGTATAATTTTCATGATGGCTTTTTGTGTTCTAATGAGTGAATTAAGAATATCATCATTAGCACTGCCCCATCCGATAATACCAAACGGAATGGCAATATGCAATGCAGGCAGTAGAAGATTGAGGTGATTTTCTCACGAAAACGGAGCTATAGAAATAATCCATTTATTAAGAGTGACAGAGCATTATATTTTCATTGGTTCTCTCGGGGCTAGAACCAAAGGGTACTAAGTCAGTGGCTACAGTAGGTTTCTTTCTAAATCACAGGAATGCACTTATATCTTGTATTATCTATTCAGTACAAGTTACAGTGCCGTTAAAAGCAAATAATAGATTGTGGCACTCTCCGTTACCCCTTCGACAATATTTCTTGAATGGCTTCATCAGATTGTTGAACCCAAGGTTTGCAGCAATTTCTATAAATCATTGTTTACTTACAGATTTTAGAAAATGAAAATTGTTAATATTAGATGAGAAGCCATTTGGTGATGAGACATTTTTTAATGTGAAATAATTATTACTAGTGACTTTCCTTTACATGATTGAAAGGCATTTTTGGTCATGTATTATAAGAAATGAGGAGTACTTTTATCTGATAAGGTACCAACGATTCTTATTTTGGTAGGTACGTAATATTTCATTTGCTTCTGTTTATAAAATGTTTCGTGTATATTTGAAATGACAATTGATAAAAACAATAATTGTTTAACCCTAGAATGGAAGCGAGGAGTAAATGTTTTTCTGTTCAAGTCTAAACAATTTTTTCACTGAAGTGTCGATCGATTCCGCCAGCTTTCTTCAAGATGTGAATTCCTTGAGTTATTTCCTAGGCAATGCGTTTGTCTTCATAGTAGCATGCTGCGCCCTTTTTTTCTTGTAGGTAAATTACTTTTCAGTGTGAAAATTTACGTCTCATTGTATGGTGGGAACTATTGAGTGAAATTTACCGATCGCTTCTCAGGCACAATAAACGAGTGCACTGTGCATATTTTTGATTAATGCAATACATGTTTTTATTATGAGTGATCGCAATATTTATTAACCTAAACGATAAATATGAATCAAAGATAGGAGAAAAACGTCTAATCTAAAATGTGGGTAAAATCTAGCTTCCATTAATTGGCTTGAAATATGTATACATGAAGCGGTTATTTGGATATTTGATGTCTCTTGAATTATCCAACCATCTTCGGCTATAGCCTGCAGCTTTTCCATTCTTAGAAAAGCTAAATGTAGCTAAGTATAGTACTACTTTTGGACAAAAAAGCTCTGAATGTGTGGCTGTTTACTTGTTAATTATGCAACAAAGTCCTACATAGTATCAATCAAAGTAATTCAATCAATAATTGCATTAAGTCCGGCAAAGCTTGGCTTAAGGAATTAACATAAGAAGAGCCGACTGGGGTACTTAAAATAACGTCATAGCAGTTGCTGGGAATACCCTACCCAAACCTTTGAAATATAAAATAATATATAATAAGTCACCGAAACTACCTTATTCAAAACCTAGTTAGCCTCATCACATAATATCTTAGTGAGAGGACTGTGAAAAAAATTCTGTAAAATGTATGTATTTTTTTAAATATTTTTGCCTTACCTTAACATATCAAAATTATGTAGAAATTAATAAAAAATAAATAAAAAAAAAAAAAATTGAACGAAGGGTCTTAGATAATTAAAAAAATATATATTAATCAATTCGCTGTTTTTCCTACTGCCTACCCTGATTTAAAGGTCTGTACATGCCACTGGTGATGCGAATGCAGTTCCGTTCTGTTATTTCGGGCCGCACCCTGATATAGTCTACCCACGACGGTAGAGGGCACTACAAAAATAACAGAACTAGCATTTTTACCACAACTATTATTTTTTATTTGTCTATTTTTATTTATGAAACATAACACATAAGGGATGTCTGTGTCACTGGGAAATCCCTGGGTCAAGACAGACGTAGGTACATATATTATATAATATGCTTAAATAATACATTAATGAAATATTTTATTTTTTTGATTGATTTAAAGTTAACAGAAGATTTTAAAAAAAATAAAGTAAGTTTAATCCCAATATATAAACAATAATAAAAATGGAGAAAGAAAAGAACAGTATAAGAAAAATTAATATAAGAACATGCATTATGTTATATGGAGGTTAGATTTCAGGAAATAATTTAGGTGTATTAATAGAGGTTAGGTTGTACATGATGTTTTTTTAATCTTTTATAACCCAAATAAGAGAAAAAATATATATACACATAGGATTGTTAATCATTCTTTCTAGCTACAAATTATATTATTTTAGTAATTAATTTCGACACTACAATGCTGTTATTTAGGGAATTTTCAATAGTTGCTGTTATTCAATTTTACAGGCGACAATTACCCAACCGAAATTGTTGGGTTTCGCATGTAAATAAACTGTTTGTGGACTGTAAATAACGACAATAATAACGATTGCTTTTGTTGATTATAGCAAGGTTTAGTTTTAAGATTTCAAAGGAATTAGGATAACCAAACACTTACCGAAATGTAGGGGCCGGACATGCTCCTTCAAAGTATTTTTTTCTTCTCTCCAACAAAAGAACACTCCAAACAATTACTGTCAGAACACTGTTCACTGAGTGTTCCATTTTTCAAAAAGGTTGTGTTTAGTTTGGGAAGGTAAGGACTGGATAAGTAGCATTTAATACATCCATATATTATCATTTCAGAAACGAACGGTTGTCGGAAAGCCTTTTTTATTAAAAAAATGTTTTATTAATGCCAATGATTTTATTAAAAAAATGTTTTATTACTGCCAATGATTTTATTAAAAAAATGTTTTATTAATATCATTGGCAGATGTTCGCAGAGGGAAGGGTGCATGGGTTCGCTGCTTTGATGCGCCACAGAATAGCCGGGACGAGTCAGCGCTACCGGAGATCGAAAAACACTCTTGTCCAGGCCGTCGCCCAGTGGCATGGCGCGCCCCTACATCGTAGATGGAGAATTTCCCTCAGGCCATTGTAGCATAAGTGTTAAATATGTTATTTTAATTTAATTTATTTTTTATTTATGTTTTTATATTATATTTCTACAGTGTGTAATTTTTTATTCTTAAAATATATTCTTTTTATATGGCAGACAGAGTATTGCACTCACCGCTTTGTTCTGCTGAAATAAAACATTATTATTATTATTACTGACAATGGCACCATCTATTTGGGCTACTGTTGTGAGTTGATAAGCTGAAGGAAGTTGGAGAAGATAAAGGTGGCGATGGGAAAGTGGAGGGTAGAGAATTACCTGACTATTCATATCCTTTATCAACATTCAAAAATTTTGGAAACCTATTGTTAAATTTGTAATTTTTAATTATTTTTATGAAGTTTTAAAACCTCATCGTAATATTTAATCATTGAATCGATATAATATCTCAAATTTAGGACTTAATCAATATTATCCTCCATTTTTAATCCCATATTATTGGCAGCTATCTTTATAATGAACAAATTGAACTGATCTCATTAGCTAAGCTGGTAAAAGCGGTTGTCCCGGAAATACAGAGGTCCTGGGTTCGAGTCCAAGATGCAACTGATATCTTTTTATTTTCTGTTGTTTTTTCGGTTTCATGTTTCATTTAGGTTATGTTAATATTATCTTTCTATTAAATTTCTAATTGTTAAATGTTTTCATAAAAAAATCGGATTCTTTTGCCAATAGTGTCTTATTGAATAAACGGCAATATAAGTTTTGTGTCACAATATAATAAGACAATCTAGATTTTTAGTGATGATCAGATTACATTCCAATGTCGTCGTGTCATCAGAAGTAGTAATTGATAGCAATAACAATTCACACAACAACAACAACAACAACAAAAACAATTAAATGCAAAAAACCACGTAGGTAGTCCTTTTCCTCGGGCAACCTTCATGTGTAGACTATCCTTCAATGCACTGAGAATTGGGTCACATATAATTGATTTAATGACACGTTTGTCTCCTTTCCTCAAATACTCTGTAGCATGCGCGAGGCAAACTTCTTTCTGCTTTACAGGCGTTACACCGCAATATTCATAATCATTGCATAAGTCATTCTTCAATAGAAATTTGATACATTATTTTTTTTAACACCCACACAAAATCTATTGCCGAAATCTCTAAATCGGCATAATTAAGCCTCCACGTTTAAAATTTCTATAAAAATAAGAGTTAATTTCCATAGCGCAGTTTTGTGAAGGTTCACCTCAAGTGCGCTTAACACTAACTAACCTAACCTAATATAATTGTAAAATAACAGATATACTACATAGTATATCTGTTATTATAGAATATATATGCAATTTAAAAATATGATATAAAATACTCATGAGCAGCAGACTGACTTACATGCACAATTTAGAATAAACTAGGGTTATAAAAAATCTAATGTAAAGTGCAAATATCAAAAGAGCAAGAATGTCTACACAAAATAATCTAATCTAATATGTTTTTATAAACAATAATTATTAGCCTGAAACACTCATCCAAATTGAAAAAAACCTTTCCGAGCAAAGATAAATGTCGCCGACAGAACTCGAACCTGCACCCTTCTGATTGCCGGTCAGATGCTCTACCGTTGAGCTACGTCGGCTTATCGCAAACCC
>JAHDVE020008337.1:50002-72016 GCA_022606495.2 Halesus radiatus
AGAGGAAGGTGGGGAATACCTGGCTATTCAGATCTGTCACCAAACACGGCTAAAAGCCATTTCAAGCAACGTTTCAATTCTGAATGGTGGTCTTTCACCAGGGCGATACTGAGAGTATCTTCCACTCTGGAACGTGCGCAAATATGTTATATATTATTTTTAAATTAATCAATTGTGAAACAACACAAATTAATTAAATAAAATTTACTTGCGCACGCCGGGATTTGAACCCGCGACCTTCGGATTCGTAGTCGAGAGCCTTACCCCTCGACCATGGAGGCCGTCAAATAGAAATTTGATACATTATTTTTTTTAACACCCACACAAAATCTATTGCCGAAATCTCTAAATCGGCACAATAAGTCTCCGCGTTTAAAATTTCTATAATAATAAGAGTTAATTTCCATAGCGCAGTTTTGTGAAGGTTCATCTCAAGTGCGCTTAACACTAACTAACCTAACCTAATATAATAGTAAAATAACAGATATACTACATAGTATATCTGTTATTATAGAATATATATGCAAATTAAAAATATGACATAAAATACTCATGAGCAGCAAACTAACTTACATGCACAATTTAGAATAAAGTAGGGGTATAAAAAATCAAATGTGAAGTGCAAATATCAAAAGAGTAAGAATATCTACACAAAATAATCTAATCTAATATAATTAGAAAATAACACATACATTACATGCATGCAAATTAAAACCACAATTTAAAATATTCAAGAGTAGCAGACTCACTTAGATGAACATTTTAGCTGTTATACTATAACAATTAAGAAGCTAGGGGTATATAATCAAATGTAAAGTAGGTACGAATAACAACAGAGCATGAGAATATTATATGACATTATATACACGGTTTTTCACTGGATACTAAGGGCATTGAATAACAAGGAGGAGAAAACCGCAACTAAATAAGCTATGTAGGATCAAAATAAAAAAATGGCCTTCACTCAAATTAGAAACTTCACTTCAAAGTTTTTATGCACTTCAAAAAATACTTAATTTATTATTTTTTGTTATTTTTTGAGATAATTTCTAATTATCAGGTATCTAGTTGAAAAAGTAATTATTTTAACTTCCACTGATAAAAAAGAAATGTCCAAGTATGATCTGAAAAATATAAATAATATGTTTTTTCTGTTATTTAACATGTCATTGGTATGAACAAATTTACAGCGTTTCTTTAAATGCTTCTTAAGTCAGTAATTTTAATATTTTAAGCTCTATTCTAAATGTGCCGTGTTTTATTGAATATTATCTGATATTTAACATGTCATTGGTATGAACAAATTTACAGCGTTTCTTTAAATGCTTCTTAAGTCAGTAATTTTAATATTTTAAGCTCTATTCTAAATGTGCCGTGTTTTATTGAATATTATCTGATATTTAACATGTCATTGGTATGAACAAATTTACAGCGTTTCTTTAAATGCTTCTTAAGTCAATAATTTTAATATTTTAAGCTGTATTCTAAATGTGCCGTGTTTTATTGAATATTATCTGATGTGTATCCGGCCTTGTTCGGAATTTTTCATCTGTCATTTGACAGCGAAAGTAACTATCTCCAAATAAAGAAACATTCGTTTGAATATTTTATTTCATTCCAAACGATTATTTTTTCAAAATATATCTAAATCATAAAGTTCTTAAGGTGTGGTATATCTATGGGCTAACCTCAATACAACATGGCGGGTTCAATGTTTTTCATACTAATTTTAAAACGTTTTAGCAACAGTTTTATAATTTGGATTTCATTCAAACTACTCTCTAAACTTTCCCGGCACTAATAAGGACAAACTGTGCTATTTTCAGCGAAACCGGTTAAGGAGTTTTCGAGAAAATCGACGCCCCTAGTACTATTTATATTAGCGCGCTCACTCTCTCTTCTGTATTAACATATATCCTTTTAAAATGTTGCTTATGCAATGATGAAGGACTTGTCTAACAGAGAATTGCACCCGCGACGCCCGAGTGTTATGTCATGTGAATTTCAATTGACTAGATATTATTTTACGCTTCGCTTTGACTTCTCTATCATTATGTCACAGTCATCGGTGTGTCATGGCTAATAAGATTATCGAATAATATCGGTAATAGGATATTTGTGACTGGCTCTAGTGACATTTGGGTCGTAGTCAAATTTCGGTCTCACACTGGCGTTAGCCTATAAAGTCGTAGAGGGCTGCTACGTAATGAGACACCCATCTACGAATAAAGTTCCATTCACATCTACGACACGTAAAGTGGCAGGTACGACAAAAATAGTTACTTACATTATCTATGAACACATTTTTGCACGGTGTAATGCGAATACTGCCTTCTCTGCCGTGCCTGCCACTGTACGTGTCTGCACTGCACGGTGCCGGTAGATGCGAATGGAACTTCATGCTACGCACGTAGTGGAGCATGGCATTAATGGGCTTAGAATATGTATCTACTACGCTGACGTCAGAATTAATAGACTTGCCCTAAGTACGACTTCAACGGCTGGAGGCAAAGATCACGTGACATCCATTTTTGACACCAGCTTTGCTTCACTGCTGTCCACGTTTATGTAGCGTGATTTTGAATACCTAAGCAAATTACAAAACACTTATAAAAACGGTCAGACCAAATGCTCCAACCAAATCTTCGGTTTTTGTAAACAAGCCAAACCTTTTTACTTAGCTGCCGTTTCATTTAAATTAGCTTGCCCCCCGCCTCTCTTATTTCGGTTTCTTCCCCTTGCATGTTAGGGCATCTCTATATATTATTTGCACTATTATCGACTACGATAATTAATCAATAAGTTAAAGAAGACATCAATCATGTTGAATCGGCTCAAAATTCAATGGTTAAATTATTAGCTCATAAAAGTTTATACGAACAAAGGCATAATATTCCATACTTTTATCAGTCTCAAAATTCTTTCAGTAAGAGCAATTCTGCGGTACAAAATTATATTTTAGAACCTCTGACGATTTCTGCCAAATGACATAAATAGAACCAGAAAACACATTAGAGTTTTTATTTGTTTCGTTTGACAATAAAGAAGAGTCATTGAATTTATAAATTTACGAGCCGCTTAGATTTGGTTTAAAAGGGTTATTATCGGAAAACTATTAAGTGAAAATTTAAATATCGAATAAATAATTTTTCATATTTTATTCTTGGCTCGGCTCATCTCCGATGTCAATTTTTTGTTGTTTTTATCTCTATACATATACTATACATATCTCTATAGGTTTCTCTGTGTATTCTCGATTTCGTGTTTCGTGTTTCGCTGAAAATAGCGCAGTTTGTTCATATTTTTGTACCGTGAAGATTTAGGAGTAGTTTTAATGAAATCCCATGAGTAAAATTGTTGCTGTAACGTTCTAAAATTAGTATGAAAAACACTTCGGTTAGCCCATAGACATACCACTCTGGTTATCCACAGATTACATATTTAAAAGTGGAAGGTTTTTTTGGCAAAATATTTTCAAAATGGATAACACAAGTAGGTACCTACAGAACTTTATTATTTAGAAATATTTTGAAAAAATAAATGGAATGAAATAAAAATTTCAAATTAATGATTCTTTGTTGAGAGATATTAATAGTCATCACAAGGCATTACTGTCGTTGTTAAATCAATTATGGCACCCAAACGACAAGCACGAATTCACAACTTCATAACATTATCGGAAAAAAAAATCCCGAGCAAGGCATCGGATAGTTTTAAATAAATATTAATCTTAACTGCATTTATTGTTAACTTTAATAATGTGAAAATAATTTAAACTTATATAAAATACATATATATATATGAATGCCCAACATAAATAAGCCAAAATATACTTGTTATTCCTAAATTGAACACATCCTTTGAACAGAGAAATGATTATATAATGCTCTACCAAATAAATAAAAAAATACACATAACAGAAATGAATATATTTAAAACTACAGTCAAAACATTGCCGAGTGAACTGAGCGATAACCAACTTGCAAACATTGTAAGACAACCATAAATTTAGTACAACAACAAAAAGTGCAGGACGCATCAGAACAGAAATCCCTAGTGAGGAGGACTGTGAACACTGTGACTTTTTACTTATATTATTTGCATTAAACTTATATAATACTCTTTATATAATATGCCTTATACTTACGATGTATTGTATTTATTATTAAAGTCGTATTTATGTACAATCTTTACATGTATACTAATATTAAATAAACATAAAATAGTAAATGAATGAAATAATTATTAGCTTTCTCAAACTTTTTCCATATTTTGCTTTTTTGTTTTGTTTGTGTAGTTTGTAATATATGTTATAATATAATATTTTACTAATTTTGAAACTGTCAATTTATGGTGAAATTGCAAATGAAATTTTTTTTTTTTTTATTTTATTAAAAAATCTTTATAATATAATATGTTATATAGGTAGGTAATAAAAAATGATTATATAGTATTAATTTGACTCGGAATTGACTTAATTTGAACATCCATGTTTCTGTTTTTTTTTTTTTAACTAACTGACTAATTAACCATCACGCCGTTTTCTTGCGAGGGTAAGCAGAGTGAATAGACCGCTATACAACTCTATCTCGGCACACACTCTTTGCTTCATATATCGCGCACCGCCTCATACATAATCTTCTGTTATTCTGACTTTTGACATGACTCGACTCTGAGTATTTGATTCTCTTGATCGTGCCATGTCTTTATCGGGCGTCCCAGACTTCTTCTATCATTCACTTCCGCGTCATACATTCTCCTACACTCCATTCTTGATTCATCCGCTCTATAAATCCCTAGTCCCCTACCATATAAGCGTCCCTTTTTAATTTTAATCGTGAGACTTACGTCAGCCTTACAGCCTTTCTGGATTTCCACATTTTTAACACGGTAGTTAAAAGTTTTAAAACACATACGCCTCAGAGATCTCATTTCTATAGAATTCAATCTGCTTTCATCTTTACTCTGTCATTTCTATGTCTCACAGCCATATATCAGGGTTGGAATCAGTACACCATTGTGTACTGGTAGCTTCGCTTCTTTGGACAATTTTTATGTTTTTATTTATTACTACTAATTCAATTACTATAAGGCATCTTACTTCATTTCACATGAATTATATTAATGATATAATTTTTAAAAAGCTCTGGTTAGATTATTTTTTTTCCATTTTGAACAATTAATAAACAACATGGAGTTCGAAATCTTTTCACAGTTAACAGTTAAATAGCTCAGGATAAAACTTATGTTACGAGATGAATTTTGCGTTGATATGCAAATTACATATCGTAAATATACTATGCGCAAATTTCACGACCCCAGACCCAAGTGTTGCTCTTTAAGAAAGCCAAATAATTTTCTATTTCATAGTTAAAATTAAATGCCTCAAATCTTGATATTACGACCTCTTGCCATCTATTGCCTACGTGCAAAACATTTCATAAGTACATCAATTCAATTATTTTTTTTTATCAAGAAATTCGAACAGACATTTACGTGAATAAAAGATTTCAGGTGTTTTTACGATTTGAAGAGTTGCTAAAAAATAAATAAACGTTACCTTAATTGGCATGTTTACCTTGTCCGGTATTAGTCCATTTTACACGTGGGTAAAATAAAATCTTACATGAATAATACCACTGATAAGTCCGTTATAACCTCTCCCTCTCTCTGATAAAAGGCACAAGTAACGAAGAGAGAGGTTACAGCGGAACTTCAAGCGGCAGAACAGTTGCCCGGAAATCAATACTATTTTTACCTAAAGCCTGTAAATTGATGTGCAAAGTCATAGAAATTATTCAAAACCAATCATTTTTATCTTTTTGTGTAGTTTTAGTGATTTTAATTTGTTGTTTACCACTTTAAATAGAAAAACACACGTTGGATTTTATTCAAGTCAACAGTAAAGTTGTTGGGTTCAACGACTTATTTACCCGAAATTACTACTTGTATAACGGCCGACTGGATACTGTATGAATCAGAATAAAGGAGTTGTTCATAAATATGTTTACCACAGCTGAAATGTAATGTTCTACAACAGATTATTGAGTTTTGATATAAATTTGAAGGCTAGAGTAGTAATAGGTAGATACTCTCCAGAGTGGCAGATACTCCTCTATCACCATTCCAAATCGAAATGCTGCTTAAATTGGCTTTAGCAATGTTTGGTGACCAGATCTGAATAGCAAGGTACTTCCCAACCTTTATTTTCTCAATTTCCATGGCATCCCCAATTAACACACTTTTTACTAAGTTATTTGTTTAGTCTATTAAAAACAGAGGTCCTCATATAAGCTGCTATTTAAACAGTTCAACATTCCATGTATAAAAATAAAAATTATCAATAATATTCTGGTTCATCATCTCAAAAATACAAAAAAAGGCAAACATTTTACATAATCTAATACCAGAGCAAAGCAAATAGACAGGATATTTGTAATACTACCTTTGGACATAGAAGCTCTGTGTTTTTTGCTGTAAAGTTATACAACAAGTTCCCCCCCGTAGTAACTAAATTAAGTCCAGCAAAACTTGGGTTAAGGAAATATCAGAAAAAGAACCTACTAGTATTTTAAAAACATCGTCATAGAAGTTACTGAAAATACCCTACCCAAGTCTCTGAAACCCCTATATCCAAAACCTAGTTCGCCTCAGCACAGGATCTCCTAGAGAAGAGGACTAAGAAAATAATTATATATGGACATTATTATGCATCTTACACTTCCTCTTAAAATTTCAAATATATGTAGTAATAATAAAAATTAAAATGAAAATAAAACCGGAGGTTTCCTACTGTTTTTAAATTTGTTGTCCAGCAAAAAATGCAAAACACTTTATAAAGTGGTGACCTGTGTAATGGATCATTAAGGAATATAATGACCATTGATCTTGAGAATCTAATTGAGCTTCAAATCATCCTAAGATTTTGTAGATAGTAAAGGCTGTGATGAGCTGGACATGTGGAAAGAATTGCAGATGAAAGGACACCAAAAAACATTACTAAGTTGGTCATAGTAGAAGCGACCCAGGGGAATTTTGAGAAGAAAGTAGACTAGCTGCATGGGTGAGGGTTGGAGCAGGATAGAAAGGACTGGGGACTGGAGACGAATGGGTAGGAACTGGAGCTGATGGAGAATACTTATGGGGAAGACCAAATCGCATCGCAGTGAAAATGATGAAATTATTTTGATATTTGCAAAGAAGATGCGTTGTCCCAGTATCCCATCTAAAACTAATATTGTAATTGCCCGTGAAAATGGACATATTATGATATCTAGTAATTTTTATATATTTTAATCCCAACATTACAATCCATTATAAACTAATTTATATAATATTTAGTTTCTATAAATAAATAGTCGCCCGTGATGCAATTCGTTTCATAAGTCGTGATAATATTTTTTGAAATCGCACCAGATTTACAACAAATCGCAGAATCCGTTTAAAAGAGAAATTATAGTTAGGTGAGAATAAAAAAATTTTTCCTCACATGTAACTTGAAATTCCACCAATTTTTTTCTCCCACGTATTTTTCGAAAATCAACAATTAACTTTATTTATTTCCTCGCCGTTTTATTTGGATACCTACAGTTAAAACATTCATATTCCAACACCATTCAAAACCAGACCTGCGAAGAATAAACAACGATATTTATATTTCATAAAACTCCTTAATCAGACTTGTTCCATCACCGCCAAATATAGATTATGAACCGTTCCATTGTTTTGTTAATTTTACCTCCCACTCAGCACTGGACTATTCAAATAATTAATTTATTGCATATAAATAATGAGTCAGATTTAAATCAACGTAATTCCACGTCACCCTCCTTCTATGACATAACGCCCCCACAGTTCCCGGGTTTACTTCCTGCTTCCGTTAATCCAATTACGGAATTATAGGTTAAAGAGCCGTCATCGATTCTGCTTGCTGTCATTCTGGTCATAGGTAAATACTATCACTCGCAAGTGGGTGGAACTTTGGTCATAATACGAGTATTTAATTGTTACGACCGTCAGAAATTCACACTACGTTAAGCTTCCGCATACAGAATTTCTATTACATATTACAAGCTTCTCTTGATAACTTAAAGTTTTTATGCACTTAATTCTTTTTTAAAGATAATCTCTATTCAGATGCATAGTTAAAAAAAGGTATTATGTACAGGAAAAAAAATCGCCGAAAAGTATCCTCCCCAAAAACATAAATAACACGTTTAGTTCGGTTATTTAACATGTTACAGGAATGAAAAAAATCACAGAGTTTATTTAAGTTCTACTTAAGTCAGTAGTCTAGAGATTTTTGCTATGTTCTAGATGACGTATTTTATTGAATATTTTTAAATCGAACATAATTTATCTTTGCGCGCTCCCTCTCTCTTCCCTTTGAAACAATCTTCAGTTTCCGCTCGGGGGTCGTTTTATTAATATTGGGTCAAATTCTTTAGCGCACTTCGTATCTTCAATAAGAATGCAAAGATTCTACCAGTTATAAGAACAAAGATGTGACAAAGATTCTACAAATTGGCTTCTACAAAGTGGCCACATACTAAAGAAGTGATGACGTCTAAATGTTTGACCATCTGGTCGTTCTTTCCTAAAGTTGGTAAGCTTGACTTTAGGAAAGGACGAATAGTCCTCCATCATTGCACAAGCATCATTTTATGGTTTTAATAGTAGAAGTAGAAGGTTTTCAAGTATTCTCAGGTTATTCGTAGAATGTGAATATTAATTAGTCTATCTTTTAACCATTCCTTGACGGTGCTGTCAACTACGTTGACATGCCTTTAATTATTTAAAGATCTATGTAAATATACTAAACATAGAGTTCGCATTTTAGATACTCCTCCGCAATACATTTACCATTTTTGTATTTTTGTTTTGTTTATTTACAAATTTTTTTATTTATTTACTATTTTTATTATAAAACATAGATATTACAATAATTTTTACAATAGCAAAAAAGTGTAGTCATGCAAAGCTGCCATATGCAGTTTGTCTGCAGGTTCTACCATTTAAATGAAATTTAATAAACATTATATTATCTGAAACCTCTCAAAACTGCACAACTTTCGAAGCCATCGAGGTGCAGCTACTTTCTTTGACATGTTTTCCACTATTTATTTTCTGGATTACCAGATGGGTAAATTTTTTTATCTCAATTTCAAATAATTCACTTGGTTATAATGTTATTGTTGGTTGATTCGATTTTTAAAAATTTGTATTTCTTCTGTTTGTGTCATTTGTGTACAATGACACACGTAGTAAATAAATACAGAGATTTAAAAACACTTTTAAAGCTCTTTCCGGAAAGATATCCGGAAAAAAAAAATATAGGGTGTTAGTTAGCCCACATAAAACAATGTCAGTCTTACTCATAATCGCAGCATAAATATTATACGGGCGCATAAGGTCGGAATAGTGAAAAACGTTACTCATAATCGCGATGCGTTCGTGTAGCGGCCGTATACGGGGGTAAACTAGCTGTCAGATTTGAGCGTCGAAGTAGCAGATTTTGTTGACGTTTTTCCGTGAGGTTTGACAAATACCGATCTGTTAATTCTACTTCGCAAAAGGAATATTTAAAAGAGGTGGTAATATTAATTTGCAGCACTATCGGAGAGAGATTTTAAATCGAAATATAATTTTACCAAAGCAAATATGAGACGCATTATCGATTTAGTAAGGCCGGAATTTTGATGCACATAGAAACAGATGGGCTCAATGATATTACAAATGCCGTTAGACGGGGTAGAAAAGGATTTTTTGTACCATAAGGAACTGTTTACATAGGTACCTGTGAAGTAAATCGACATGTCATGTCCTGAATCCGCAATAGAATTTGTAAATCAATAGGAAGAGGTGTATTAATTACCATCAATGTATAAATTATTGGTCGATGGGTATTACTCCTTAACTAATAATGTCCAAGTTTATAAAGTAAAACCTCAATACTGAGAAATGTTCCTATGTAATGAAAACATCATAACATTCTTCTCACCGTTCCACAAAGTGCGCGCCGGCAAAATATTAAAAATAATCATATTATGGACATCGGAAGAAACGTGTAGTTAGCAGTACGACGCCACCTGCGAAGTTGGTCGTGTTTGTAAGGTTTGGGGCAGAGTGATGCCAGACTAAAAAAATCATAACCCATAAACAATTGGTAAAGCTACTCTCGGCCTAAATAATATTATTAGTAACGATTTTAACACAAGCGGCACTTTTTTTAAATATGAATACCGCACAAGAGTCCCAAACTGCTCCCAACCGTCTGGAGCCAGTGAGACTTAGGCATTCCCAATTGGGGAATGTTGTGAGGCTGAAGGTATTGGGGTGGGAAGGAGAAGGGGAGAGGAAGGTGGGGAAAAGGGGAAATACCTGGCTATTCAGATCTGGTCACCATCACGGCTAAAAGCCATTTCAAGCAACGTTTCAATTCCGAATGGTGGTCTTTCACCAGGGCGATAGTGAGAGTATCTTCCACTCTGGAACGTGCGCAATATACTATTATATATTATTTTTAAATGAATTAATTGTGAAACAACACATATTAATTAAATGAAAATTACTTGCGCACGCCGGGATTTGAACCCGCGACCTTCGGATTCGTAGTCGAGAGCCTTACCCCTCGACCATGGAGGCCATCTATAGGCATATATGGCATAGGACCATAATGCCTGCATAGCTATACAACGGATTAGAAGTAATTTATTTATTCTTGTTTTAAATTATGAAGTATATGGGATGAAAAAAAATCAATTTTCATAATTTTAGACGCAACTTAGAAAATTTATAGTATTTATATAGTATTTAAAATATATATATTTGATATGTAAATATGATTATGTCAATAAAAATACAAAAATAAAATATATAAAAAAAACGTTTTTTAGGGTCGTTATTTTAAATTATACGGCAAATTTGTGTTCCAACGTAAATCGGTCGTTTTTAATTTAATTTAAGGTCCACCATAATGCTTTTTTAAATTTATTTTTTTATACTTCATTATATTTTCAAAGTAAACGGGGTGAAACTTTTTTTTAAATCACCGTTAGCCCCCAAATAATTGTTAAAGGTGCCTCTATAATCGCGAAAAATCAATTCGCTTAATGGCCCATATTTCATAATGTAAAACAAAAATTAAAAAATTACTTCTAATCCGTACTAGACATTTACTATACTTTTTGATGAAAAAAAAATCATTAGGTTTAGGTGAGTATTTTGGCCTCAAATCCAAAATTAAGCTTTGTATGAAACAAGCCGCGCAGCCCTTCCTCTTAATGAGGACTGCGAGCCTGTCTGAAACGTCGGCTCGAGAAGTGGAAAAAAGTCAACACGAGTAATCCCCCAAATATTGAAAAACACAACGATACTATTGGCTGTGAAGATCTTAAACCAAGTCCTTCGTCATTTTGTGTTTCTATATACTTGTATCGTGGCTACCTAAGATCTGCATATTTGTTTATATTCGTATTACGACCAATCCCACTCACTTGCAAGTGACGTTGCTTAAATATGACCAGGATGACAGAAAGCAGAAGCGATGACGGTTCTTTAACCTATAGTAAAATTATGGCTTCCTGCTCATTAACATTAATACTCGATCAGCTGTTATAATTTAACACGTTGACTTCTTCATATTCCTCGAAAGCTAAAGCTAAGTTCAACTAAAGCAGAGATTAGTAACGTGAAGGGCGGTGAAGGGCTAAAATAGAGGGCGAAGGCAAAAAATTATTTTTTAATAAATTTTCCTTATGAATTCAAATTTTTCGTAGGTACGTCATCGAAAGAATCATGGAACATAATAGTTTTTCTTTGTTATTTTCTTTACGATGCTATAATACCTAACTAGGTTTCTCGGGACATGTTATCAGGTGAACAATAGTGTACTACATACATACAATTAAATAACACACTTAAAACTTGTAAATTTACCCATTCGTCTGACGATGTAAACAAAAATTATAATAACTTCGCTGACTATCTCCAAAATGTTATGAATTCGTGTAAAACAAAACTAAAAACTAATATAGGAGACAAAAGACCTAACAATACTCCATGGTTTGATGCAGAACTTGATAGGCTGATTAAAAAACGAAATAGCATATTTAAACTTTGAAAACGAAATCAAGGAAGTATTCCTTTGACAACAGAAAAAAATAAAGCTCGTAATACTGTCACCAACTATAGAAGATATATTAAAACTAAGTATTATACGAATTTGCTTAATGAAAACATGAATAAGCCACAACGAACATGGAAAACAATTAACTCCATTATATCAAATAGCTCCCGAAACCCAACAATAGCTTGTAAATTGCTAGTCATAAATGACGAAGAAGTAAAAGAACCAAAGGAGATTGCAACCGCTTTCAACACATATTTTCTCTCAGTTGGGGAGAGTCTCGCATCAGTCATAAAAACTTCAAAAACTGATTTAAATACCATCTACACGGCACCTCAAGCAAAACAATCTTTTAACATGATCAGGACAAATAAAACAGAAATCTTACGGATCATATCCAACCTCAAATTTAAAGCGGCAGCTGGTTCCGATGGTATAACCTCTCTCCTTCTCAAAAACTGCAAGGAGGAACTGGTGGATGACCTCGTATTCTTAATAAATCTCTCTCTGTCAAAAGGTATCTTTCCAGACAAACTAAAAGTTGCAAAAATTATTCCTATACATAAAGACGAATGTAAAAAAAATGTCCAAAATTATCGCCCAATCTCTATACTTCCAGCTATCTCCAAAATTTTTGAATGTGTCATCAAAGAAAGACTATTGAAATATCTCGAACAAAACAAAATTCTCACCTCAAAACAATACGGTTTCAGACGACGATCTAACACTAAATGTGCAGCTTTCGATTTCATATCAAATCTGCAGAAACATATTGACCATGGAGATTTTACAGCGGCAATATTTATTGATCTAAAGAAGGCGTTTGACACGGTGGACCATAACGTATTGATCGAAAAACTGAAACATTTGGGTATTGTTGGTACTCCTCTGGAACTTTTCAGATCTTACCTATCAAATCGCTTTTCGGCAGTAGAACTGGGTGGAGAAATGAGTGAATTGGGTGAAATAACATGTGGAGTGCCACAGGGATCAATTCTTGGACCGTTGCTATTTCTAATATATGTTAATGACATAACAAAGTGGGGCATTAAAGGAACTCTTCAACTTTATGCGGACGATACTGTAATTTTTATAACAAAAAAAACCTAGCGGAACTTGAAATGGAAATGAATGCCGATGTTTCCCATCTCACAACCTGGTTGAGAATAAATAAACTGACCCTTAACGTAAAAAAAAACGCATTATTTACTATTCGGCAACAAGAAAAATTCCAGCCTCGATATCAAAATTGGTGACAACTGCCTCGAAAGGAAAACGACAACAAAATATTTGGGCCTTATAGTAGATTCTCAACTCTCGTGGGATCTCCACATAAATCATGTAAAGGAGAAAATTACCCCATAACTGGTGTGCTATATAGACTTCAAGGATTACTACCCATTCCGTTACTAACTGCAGTATATTACGCCATGGTACATTCACACATTTCCTATCTCTGCTGTATCTGGGGCTTTGCCTCGAAGAAATTGATTGCTGATCTGCAGGTGGTTCAAAACCGAGCCCTCAGAAATGTTTTTGAACTTCCATGGGACACTCATGTCAGGGACATCTACTCAGTTTCCGGTATCCTTCCAATCACGATCCTTCCTAAGTATGAAATCACCAGCACCATCCCACAAATTACTCAACAATCAACTCACACTAACGTCAAGCCACTTTACAATCAAGACATCCACAACCACAATACTCGAAATAACAATAAAATCCGCATTCCTCAAACACACACTACAAAATATGGAATAAAATCTTTAAACTACATTGCCTACACACTTTATAATTCGCTTCCAGATATGTACAAAACCATCCAGAAAAATAAAAAATCCCAAAATGATGGTATAAAGGAATACTTTTTAAGGATATTTAAAAATGAAAATCAGTAAATCCATATTTGTATATTTTGTTGTTCCCTTATATGTTTTCTCTTGTGTGTTGTTCTATTTAACTTGGCCTTATAAAATTATTTCTGTTTGTATGTGAAACTTGTATTTTTGATATTTTGCTGTCAATGTAAAATTGTATGTACTATCTCCTACTTATGTATTGTAAATTCTCCCGTCCTAAAATGAGTTTTGAAACTCATCGGGATTGCTTTAGCAAGAAATAAATATATAAAAAAAAAAAAATATATCATATAACATGAAAAATATTAATAAAGAACAAAAACCTATCATAATGGAGAACAGGGGTGATGAAAATATCGTGTCGGGGTATAGAGTCGACCGCGGAAATGACTCAGTCAAAATATACATATGTATAATATTTAGATATCATTGCATTATCGTGTAAGAAGAAACGGGGGGTGGGATCTTAACACTTGAGGAGAAACCCATCACATACCCGCTCCGTTATAAGTGACAGAGTGTCATTCCTTCAGGGCGCTCGTTGTGCTTCTAGACACTTTTGTGTGTAAACGACTCTACTTTTGAAAAATGACTCTAGACCTCAAGTGTCCCTCCCTGCACAGCAGGAGTTAGTACTTATGTGAATGATGGGTTAGTATTTGTTCGAAATGTGATAGGATGAATCCAAGGGCGAAGTGGAAATTAAGGTAATAGAAAATAGAACACGAGAAATTCTGCGAGCTCCGGAGCTGTACACTTACTGTACAGTATTCACATTTAGAATTTTGCGATTTATAAGTTTATTTATTTACTTACAGTTGAATTCAAATGAATCGTTTACATTTATTACTAAGTTTTTTTTATTAAAAGTACATATGTATAGTATTAAAAAATTGATCTAGTAAGATTTGAAAGACCTTTGTTGATCCTCCTTTTTTACTCCTTTTTGCTCAAGTACATATATATTTAATATAGGATTGTAATAACACATTTAAAGCTTCGTTGTTACCTCACTCTCCTAATTAAACAACAACAAAAAGAAAAGAAAATATTTGTTACAACAGCAACTGTCTGGAAGCTCGGGGTTAAGTTTACGTCCCTTATTTTGAATGTGCAATGGAATTAAACTTTATATTAAAATGGTGTTCTAAAATTAAACTCGAACCCATTTTTTTTTGACAAGCCCCTAAAGAGTATTTAAGCTAGAACGGACCGGGGGGCTTTGAAGTAGGGAATGGACGGTCACCTCGAAATGGTTTCCTCTCGTGGTAAGAATAACCTCGTCGAATTTAATGATTTAAGGAGCCAAGCATGTTTGATTACGTCTAAAGGGGATCGAAATGACAATCTCATTTAATGGAAGCAATCTTCCCAACAAGCCTCCATTGATATGTCTGTTGTAACCCTAAGTGACCAGCTCAGGTATGGGGGCTCCGTCGAAGCCAGAGTAAAGTTAGCCTCTCAGAAGCTGGGCGTACTGTACAGAGACCCCATATACTTTAATAGTGCATAACTGCTGACCCTGTATAAATCGTAAGCGCGCCCCACTGTAGAATTTAACAGCCACCTCTGATCGGGAGCCCCAAAATATCTGAAATAAACCCTCTAAGAGTCAAGGGTTCATAGAGGTGTAGAAACGGGCGGTTCGTTTGATAGATTCGCCTGTCTTAACAAACGGATTGCAATCTTTGGAGCACAGCATTCTACCGATATTTCAATGGAAGATGCTCAGAGGAACTAGCGTCATTGATCCCTTCGGCACCTGTGTAACATTTGTACGCAGTTGACAATTGCCACATGAGAACGTGTCGCTTCTATGACTCGTTCTTGCGTTCAACAGCTCGGCTGTGGAATGATTTATTGGCCTCTGTGTTTCCTCCCTCCTACAACAGGTTCACTCCTTCTTATCCTCTGAATGACCCCCTCACAGCATTCCCAAAGATGACATAGGCCTTAAGGGACATTATTTCCCCCAGGGCCTCATGTGTGGAGTTACTGTAAAAAAAATCACAAGTTCATAATAAAACTGAGTATGTATTTCCTGTCCATTGAATTGAACGCGTGGGCATATCGGGAATGTTACTAAACCGAACTTTTTGGCGGTTGCCCTTTGAGGGGTATTGCGTCACCATTACTGCCATTTCGAAACAACATTTTGCCATTAATTTTGTACAACACACGTCCTTGAAGGTATAATGATAGTCTTTTATTATTTTAACACGTTTTGGATTGATGCTCAGGTTTGACATATAACAAAACGGATCATTAATGTAAATTGGATATTGTTTTTGTTTAAGAGTCATAAATGACAATTTATAATAAATAAATTGTAAATTACTTTGTAATCACCACTTTATTAATATATAGGTGTGTTCAAAAGAAAAGGTGAATTTTGAATTTTCGCGGGCTGTGTACATTCGATTATCGATTATTTTTTGTTATGTTGGTACACATATGTTTATCATATGTTAGCATTATCAAAATCCAATCATTTTTTACTTAATTTTTTTTTTAGTAAAAAATCGAAGAAAAAACAAAACGTGACTAACCTTTCCAGTTGTCAACAACAAACCACTAATCCAAAATGGCTGATAATGCTAACATATGATAAACATATGTGTACCAATATAACAAAAAAGAAACGATAATCGAATGTACACAGCCCGCGAAAATTCAAAATTCACCTATTATTTTGAACACACCTCGTATACATATCAACATGTTTAGAAAACGAATCTTTCCTCATCAGGAATATACAGAATACTAAAAAAATAATAATAGACAAATGACAAACATAGAACACAATAGTGTAAGAATGGAAAAATTATAAACAAAAACAAAAATTGATTAAAATAGGTAAGCAATTAATAAAAAAATATTATAAAACATTGAATAACAAATTTATATTAGAAATTTAAAATAAAAAAATAAAAATATTTTTAATATTAATATGAAAATAAATTCAAGAGACAGATATTTAAAAAAAATCATAATTGATTATTATTTATTTTTATTTGACTATTAACACTCTTTCTAATTTATAAAATTTCAAATTCGTCTAGTTGTAAAACGGTTGTATTTGCATGTAAAATTTTTAAACCTTTATTTATATTTCCAAAACATGATTGGCAAATTCGGAATCATTATTATTATTTAAACACCTTAGGTGTTCCATAACTCCAATATTAAAATTACTTTTTTTTCAGGTTTTTCCTATGTGAAAAAAAGTTAATCGTTATAAATTAGTTTATATACCCCCGATTTATTTAAATTATTATCTTTATCCTTGTTATTTAAAACAATTTAAAAAAAATATTATTTCTATAAAAAACTGGTTGGATAGTATTTGGGATGCTTTGAATTAATAAATTTGAATTATTATTATTTGAATAGTATATTTTTATTCACTGTTTACTAACATCAGTTATTTGTGGATAAACATAAGATTTAATAAACTTTTTGTTTAATACATATTTAGGAAAGCTTCGCTTTCGAAACATTTTGATATGTATATATGAATCAAGTGATGATTATAAAGTAAATTTTAATTCATTTCTCAATAATGACGCCACAAAGTGAATACCAATCTTTTGAATAAATTATAAAAAAAGACAATTTATTAGTTTGTAATACAATCAATACTACAATTTCTTTATGGGTGATTAGAAAAATATTTAACGTTTCCTGTGAATAAAATGTCAAGTGCGGGTTGTTTCGAGAAACTTGAAAGATTCATCAAAATTCTATTGTTAATCGTAGAATGGAAGCGATGAGTAAAACTTATTCTGTCTATAATTTTTCATTGAAGTGCCGACCGATCGCGCTACCTTTCTTCAAGATATGCTTTCCTTGAGTTCTTTCCTCAGCAATGTCTTAAAAGTCCGGTTATTGATGTTTTTCTCATCATTGACACGAATCTATAATTTTTTCTTTTAATTTTTCTCAGTTTAACATTATTATTACAAATCCAATGTTTCTGTTGATTTTTTTGAAGAACTGTTCAAAAATCTCCAGAGCTTACGAGTAAGTCTTCATATTTCTGAGGAGCGTCCGCACACATTGTTTTACCTATCTGCCGGTAGAATCCACCTGCCAAAGGTTCTACCGATGGGGAGGAGTATGTTGTTAAGCCGAATGACCTACGACATCAACGTATTTTTCAGTTCGAGAGAGATTTCGTCAGTTTCAAGAGTTTCAAATGGGGTATCCTATTGTTTCCTGATATGAAACTATCTTTATCAATTACGTATCAAACCTTTATCAGCTGCATAGTTATTTAAGGAACTGTAACAAGTTGAATATTAAAATATTTGTAAATATCTATGGAAATTTACCTCTCCGGGACTGATTCAGCGTAAACCAATAAATGCAATCATATATTCATTCAAACGGTGTCAATAATCATAAAATGAAAAGCATTGCCAACATCTTGCTCATAGAAAACACATGCTTTTGCTCTAGATTTATGTGCCTCAAATTAATGTCAGTTGAATAATGATAGTCATTCTAACTATACACTCATATACTCGTGTGCAGCGCCGGATTTACCATAAATCTTGATTTAGATATGGTAAATCCGGCGTAAAATAATCCATTTGTTAATGTTATAATTAGTATTATTTAATTAATATATTTTATGTCCTGAAGATGGTTCAATCGAATCGAAACTAGTCGACGTTTTTAATAAAAATGGATTCAAAACATTTTCATTTAATTCGTCATGTCAATCCACAATGTGTTTATTTATTGTGACAATATATTAATAATAATTACAAAATACATTAAGCCTCACCGTACGTAAAATCAGGTTATAGCAATAATTGGTAAATGAAATTTATATAAAATCATAGTTTACCACCCCTAATACCCAAAAAAATTGTACGTACACTATAGTTTAAGGAAAAATTGTACCAATTTTAAGATGGCCGTGATGGGGTGAAGCCGGTCTGGTCAAAAATAAAAGCTTAAAAATCGCTTCAATAAATCATTAAAAATACATCCGCAGATCAATTGATGTGATCTCAACTATGAATTATTAGTACGTATAAACGCCTGAGTCTACAAAACTGTCACAATTCAAAAAATATATTTATAGTCTTCAGCAGAGACTCTTACGTTTTGATTATGTTTATTGTTGTCATTTAACCACGGGTTCTCGTAGTTAGGTCTATTGACTATTGCATCAATAGACGAAAGCATATTTAGAACTTTATCAATTTTCACAGGGACAGGAATGCCGAGGCCACTTTTACTTTCGCGTACAAAACTTGAACATAATTTCTTCAAACTATTGATATTCACTTTGAAGGGTCATAATTAATAAACGAATTAAAAAATATACTTACTATTCACCATTTTATAAATATGCATTGATATCTCCATGTTATGATAGTCCTGACGATGGAAACGTCGCTTTCTAAACATGTAGATATCAATGAATATTTATAAAGTGGTGAATACTTAGTACATTTTTAAATTCATTTATTAAGAGTTAAACACTTTAAACATTACTCGAAATAGAATTATAAATAACTTTTCCTACGTAATTAATAACACTACTCCTAAAAAGTATCTTCCATAAGAAATATAGGAACACTTTCGATTCTAAATTCAAATTCGATGTTAAGGCGATCCACCGGCTAAAATTCAAACGAAATCACGTGCTCCTTATGCAGGTGGCGACAAGGTTGAGATTCCCGCTAAACATCGGCCGCATGTTTCTATTTACGCAAAAAAACCATCACCAAAATGCGTGTTTTATTCTATTCTTTAAAGTTCAGACATAATTATTCAAATGTTTTACTGTCATATTCTAAAAAACTTAATTTACCACAATGAACAATACGACAATATCGGAAAAGGGGTTCGTAAATAGGAGAGTTTGCGCTCCAAACATTTTTTTAATGTCTGATACTTTTTTTTTCTAGGCTTATAAAAAGACACCAAAAATGCCCGGTTAAACGAAAGGCGTTCTGCGTTTTAGGCGTTCGTGTGTTCTACTTGCAGTATTTAATTAAATCATTTATGATATTTCTAGGCTATCAAATTCTCAAACCGAAAACACATGATAAGTGTAAATCATTCAAAATGATTGGATTTATTCAGAGAATATGTAAACTATTCAATGACCCTCAATCAATTCTAAACCTTTACACCGCCTTAATTACAAGTAAAAAGTAAGTGGAATATGGATGTACTATTTGGAATCCTCATTACTACAAATATGAAAACACTGTTGAAGTTAAAAAAAAAGCTAAGAATGTTATCTTTTAAATGTGTTTTACATGACCATCTTAGACCATACGACGTACATTTTGCAGACTTCTACATTAATTCACTTAAAATTAGAAGGCAAATTATTGATTAAATATGTTTATAAAAAAATAATTCACAGTCCTTAGCAATATTGAAATAACTGTACCTAATTCCTGTTGTTTAAGACGCCATAGCACATTCCACCTGAATACTTTCATAAATAATATTGCCTACTTTAGTCACCTGCCTCAAATGTGTTGACTATATAATAAGATAGAGCATGCTGATGTAGACATTTTTGTCGATAATTTGTACAGTTTCAGAAAAAATATCCTGCCATTACTTAAAGATATGTAACAATGATTGTGCTAATTATATTATGTATCATTTGTGTCTCTCAGTGTGTCTCTTGTTTCTATCATTGAGTGAGTTTTTGTAATTTTATGTTGTGTTTATCCTGTCTGATTATTTATAATTTTATGTAGCTTGTGTATATTAACTGAGCTTTTATAACTGAACTGTTCTCATGTAATTGTGAACATCTATAAAACACCTGTATAAATAAACAAATAAAAAAGGTTATTTAATTTTAATTATGGTTTGCACTTTCTGTTGTAGGTTCGACCCTGTAGTGTCTAGACCCCGACAAGTAATAATTATTATTGCATTTTATGACGTTTTAGCCCCGGGGGGTTATTTTATGCCACACATGTGATATGTTTACGATGCCTAAGTAATAAGGCATTGATTGCACTTATATAATAAACCTTATTATCATTTTATAATGGCAAAGTCAAGTCTAATTACGCTTGATTTGAACAAACTTTACCAGGATGTGACCCGCATAATGTGACTTTATAATGTATAGGTACCTTAAGGAACGTGTCAGAAGTTAGGAACTCAAAAGTTTTTGGATTTCTCCATAGAATAATCAATTGAATATCAGTCTTCAGACCATCGATTGCGAGAATCTCATCAATAAACTAAATATTTATAGATTAATTAAAAATTATTTTATATTCACCACTTTATTAATATTCACATATTCACAAGTGTTTCGAAAGCGATGATTTCTTCATAATAGTAATAATAAAAAAACATTTATACAGCGCAGTTTTGTGTTATTTCACTTCAAGTGCGCTTTACTATAAATAAACTTAAAAAAATTATTAAATTTCACTGGTATTCCTACAGTGGTACTTATACATTCTATTTAAACATTCTTAACATATTACATACATTCTTGCTTATTCTTAATCTTACTCCTGTAGTACTCCTTAGGTTCATATTTATCTAATAAAATTACAAAATATTATATGGTATATGCACGGCTATACAAAAATAACACATTCACAATAATACTGCAAAAATAGTAACATTTTAAGACAGGAGTCGGGTTATGTTCAGCAATAACTGACTTCACATAAAAAAAATAAAAAAGATAATACGAAGGAGACCGAAACCAAACAACTACCAGAGGCTCGAGGAAATGACTTTTTACAATAAATTGAAGAGAAATTAAAATTTATAGACAGTAGGATTTTTTAAATAAATTTGTTTTTAAAGCCCGTTTAAATTCAGTCAATTTCTTGATATTAGTAAGAGCTGGGAGAAGTTTATTCTCATATAGAATACTAAAATTAATAATGTCAAGTACAGACAAATGATAAACATAGAACACAATAATGTGAGAATAGACAAATTATAAACATAAACAAAAATTGAGTCAAGTAGGTAAGTAATTAATTTTAACTGATTAATGAGGTTAAA
>JAHDVE020008338.1:0-17648 GCA_022606495.2 Halesus radiatus
GTCATAAATTTTCTTTATGTATATAGCACATGTTTTACGGAAAGTGCCAAGACTTGAGGCTTCCTTTATGGAATTTGGTAGGTTATTATAAAGTTTTTGCCCTTTATAAAACACGCTGTTCTGTGTACACGTAAGTTTTGTTTTGATAAGCCTGAAGTCTCGGCAACTCCTCGTAGGATAATTGTGAATATTTTCATGATACATAATATTAGTTTGCAGATATTTAGGGAGCATGTTATTTTTAAGCTTGTACATCATTGTTAATGTATTATATATTATATGTTGTTTAGTTGTCATCATATTTAAGTTTTGTAACATAGTTTTAACTCTAGTAAAGATATTACATTTCAGAATCATCCTCATTCCCCTATTTTGTATAACCTGTAGTTTATTATTTTTGGCCTCGTTACATAAGAATAGAACACTAGAACAATAATTTAAATGAGGAGTTACAATAGAATTGTATACAAGGTGCGTTGTCTTGAGATCCAAGTTATTCCTAATTCTTTTTAGGAAGCCAACTTTTATGATATTTTTTTTATGTTGCAACGATTATAAGAGCATCGCATAAGAGCTGTTGTTTAATTATTATTTTTTTATATTATCTCTTTGCTTATCTACAATCCAAAAACATGTTCCTTTTTTTTCTTTCTATGTATCATGTACTATATTATTTATTATGCAATTTCATACATTTTTACGTCATCCGAAATATAAAAACACGTTAATTTTTTTTCCACAATGTCATGCAATCATACTATATTATATTATGCATTTGTTTGTGTATCATGTAGATCAGGCTATTACTATTTTTTTTTTTTTTTTAAAGTATTGTCTATAAATTAAAAACTTTCCCTTTATAACTTCTCTGTGTCATACATTATTATACATACATGTATATCATAAATATGTTACACTTATATACCAACTATGATAATATTATTAATACTATTAATAAATTAATAAATAAAAATATATCATTTGTAAATTTATTTCGGTAAGCAGAACTAGTCTAATTGAATAAATTACAGGCGGACCTCCACTATCGCACATGATTAGTTCCTGAAAATATGTGCAAAAGTTAAATGTTCGAATGTAGAGGGATGTAAAAAAAAAACACCAAAAATTGTAGTTAAAAAATTTTATTTATCAAAAATTACTAAGTTCATATTAAATAAAAATTATATTCTCTTAATAAACTTGTCAAGGATTAGTTGTATTTTACTACTTTTTTTCTTTTCTTCATAGAGAGTTCTGTAATATGCAGTACTATTATGGATCCCCCTACGCACTTGAGATATGCGCTCTCCATTGGGATCCCATTATTCAATAATATTCAAAAATGTCTCGAGATGCGTAAAAGCTTCGTTCACGTTTTTTATTGTTAAGGTCTTGATGATTTCTTCTGGTTCTTCTTCCTCAGTTTCAATTTGTATACTATTTTCGTTCTCTTGTCGATCCATTAGAAATTCATTAGTCAAGGGTTCAGACTGTGATTCAATCATCTTATTAACATCTTCACTGTTAACATCTAGGTTTGGTTCGTTCATTAGGTGAACTATTTCAAGTGTGGTTTCTGGAGTTTCATCAAAATTTATTAAATCACTCATCATTTGTGGGCATAGTTGCTTCCATGAACCTTTCATTGTTGACTCTTATTTCAGCCCATGCGTCTCCAATATTGTTTATTGCGTTCCATATTTTATAATTCTTTCAGAAATCTTTTAATGTGGGCCCTCCTTCCATGTCAGTTGCCTTGATGACCTGATTCATTATCGACCGCATATAATATCGTTTAAATGTATCTATCACCGTTTGGTCCATGGGTTGTATGAGACATGTAGTATTGGGGGGAAGAAACACAACATTGATTTCTGGGTATAAATTTTGTAGAAATTTTGGGTGTTTTGGAGCATTATCTAAGATGGATAATGCTTTAAATGGTAAATTATTAACTTCACAATAATGTTTTACTGCTGGTACGAAATGTGAAGTGAACCAATCTTTAAATATTAAAGCAGTAACCCAGGCTTTTTTATTGGATTTCCAAATGACTGGAAACAATTTTTTTATCTTTCCCTTTCAATGCTCTAGGATTTTCTGCTTGATAAGCTAACATTGGCTTCAATTTTAAATCACCAGCTAAATTTCCACCAAGAAGCAATGTCAATCGGTTTTTAGCAGGTTTATGACCAGAGGCAACTGATTCGTTCTTTGATAAGAATGTACGATTAGGCATCTTCTTCCAAAATAAACCAGTCTCATCTACATTGAATATTTGACTAGAGATATATTCTCCATCTTCAATAATTTTGGACAATGACGAAGTAAAGTCTTTTGCAGCATCTTCATCCGTATCAGCTGATTCTCCAGTGAATTTAATATTATGTAAAGAATACCTTGTTTTAAAATTTGAAAACCAGCCGTTACTTGCATGAAACACTGTGCTAGAATCTTCGTTTAGTCTAGCCATCCAATATTTATGCAAACTAAGAGCCTTAGCTTGAATCATTGAAGTACTCAGAGGGATGTTTTCTTGATTTTGATTACTTATCCAATAACACAAAGATTTCTCCATTTCATCCATCAGTATTCCGTGCCTACTGGAAACAATTTTTGATGATATATTTCCAAAATTTTCTACATATTCTTTAATTTTATCTTTATTCTTTAATATCGAAAATATCGTAGACCTGTTTACATCATACGAACGGCCGATTGAATCATAAGGCTCTCCATTTTCAGAGCGTTTTATTATATCCATCTTTATTTCGATTTTATGAAGTTTATGGGTTCTTGATTTTTTTTAGCCATATCTAATTCGCAGTTTCTTCGTTTCTCACATCACAGAACAATGTGAACAGTACGTGCGCTCACATAAGACTGAACCTGTCGAGATCAGAGGGGAGTGTGTACAAATTTGTACACTCCTTCCTATCCACACAGCATCCCCAAAGATGATATAGGCCTTGAGGGAAATTATTTCCCTAAGGGTCTTCTGTTTGGAGTATTGAGTTCTGTAAAAAAAAAAATATGTATACAAACGCATGCGTTCGGACTCGCTCGCGCTCGTATGATAATGCATATATGCGAACAGAACGTAACACTTTTCACATTACGGACCTGGTTCATATCAATTTCATAGTGAAACAGGGAAACAACTACACGGAAACGAAACATTTTTGATTTATCGCAAAAAAAATTTAAAAAATAAACGATTTTTCAAAAATGTGCGAAATAGCGAATTGTGCGAAAGTCGAATGTGCGACAGCCGAGGTCCGCCTGTACATACCTTTGCTTCGAAGTGATTCATTTGTTATTATGATATTAAGATAATTATTTACGAGAGATGGAAAGACTGATAGGGATGTTGAAAGAAGGATGAATGCAGGAAACTCCATTAACGGAGGACTGAACGCGGTTGGCGCAAACAAAAAGTTGTCCAAGGAAGCGAAGCTAGCAGTCCACAATGGGGTGCGGGTACCAACCCTGATGTATGGCAGTGGGGCATGGAACTGGCAGAGGAAGAATGAAAGTAGACTGAATGCTGTAGAAATGAGATCTCTGAGACGAATGTGTGGTAAAACCATAAATGATCGAGTGAAAAATGTTGAGATTCGTAAAGAATGCAAGGCTGATGTAAGCGTAGTGAGCAAGATTAAGAAAGGGACGCTTAGATGGTTTGGGCATGTAGAGCGAATGAACGAAGAAAGGAGTGTAAGGAGAATATATGACGCGAATGTGAATGGAAGAAGAAGCCGGGGACACTCGAGGAAGACATGGCACGATCAAGTGAATCAAATACTTGAGTCGGGCCATGTCAGAAGTCGGAATAACAGAAGAGAATGTATGAGTTGTTGTATGAATGTGAATGAAGCAAGAAGTGTATGCCAAGATCGAGTTGTTTGGCGGTCCGTCCTCTCTGCCTACCCCTGTGGGAAAGCGGCGTGATGGTTAGTTAGTTAGTTAGTTAGATAATTATTTTTCCCAACTTACAGGCTAAAATGGTATTGTTAAAAAATATTTTATGAATTAAATGTTGATCATTAAAAAATCTCTATTAAATACTGACTTCTACTTTACTTCTGATTATTTATACTTTTTTGTTTGTATTTGATTTTTTTAATTTTCTTTTCTCTGTTAATTTTCTATTTTAATTTATGTTAACATTTCTGCATTACCTAAGTAGCATGCGTACTATACTAATAAATAATGTTAAATATGTAAAGGCCAATAGATAAACAAATAATTTAATTAATTACTTCATTCAACATCCAACTCTATAACACCACTTTAGTCGACCTACAGCCATCGACCACTGTTGACTATGACGTATCGAAATTCTTTTGTGCTCAGTTTTGTGTAACTTCAAAAATATATCTAAAAAGTATTAAAAAGACGACGAAACTACGTTCCACGGGAAAGTGCATTTCATCCCGACCGAAGATCGAAACATGTTTCACGGACTGTCTACAGTCTGCTATATTTATTTGCCATAGCCATTTGAGTATTTCATGCCATGTTTACTCTATTTCTTCATTTTAAACGGTTTCGTTTTAGTGGTTACGATTCGATTGAGTTTGTTCTAGCCGTACGCAATCCTTACCCGCGGTTTTCAATCAACGTTGGAGCATTCAGGATGTTTGCCAGGATTTCGGCGCGAGCAAGAAGTATGGACTTTTAAAGTGTTCTGTTTTTCGTTTGCATAGTAAAATACCCAAGAGGATTCGCTGTGTTGGCATGGCTAGGCTGATTTTCAGCAGTAAATTCTCAACGCCTCAACCTCCAATCTGTTACATAATTATGTTCTCCTGGTACTACTTTTGTTTTTTTTTTTATATGGCGAGGAAAATATCGTAAGATACTTTGTTAGAACTCTTTCTCATAAAAAACGCAAGTGATATTAAGGCCCAGTTGTTAATCGCCTCTTTTAGCAAATTTTTGATGATCCTTATGCTTTACGGCTAATCAAAGAAGAACAATATGTGTAGTAGCAAATATAAATAAAACTCAAATAGCGTTGGTGGCTGATTTAATGGTAGTGTAACGGTGATTCAAACAACCGGATCTAACAGTTTACAATGAAGCTCTCGGAGGTAGGACGATATATACAACGTGTATCAACACGTATCTGTCAATGTTTAAAGAGTGATTCTTTATTTTTTTTGTTTTGGTCTTCGGTGAATTTTTGTTATTGTTTTTTTTTTCTTTTTTTCAAATTCAACATCAAAAGATAAAATCTTTGACATGTCGTCACTGGTCACTCAGCCAAGTAACGGCTCAACTCACCACTCCGATCCTAACTAACTATTAGGTAAAAAAAAAAAAAAAATCACCTTATATCAAATATATATATTTTGCATCTCCATTTTTTACTCCAAATATGATACCCCCTATTATAATAAAATATGTAAATTATAAATGTATTATGAATATGTGAATACATCAATATCAAAAAGTATCTAACGACCACTAAAGTCTTTTTATTTAATTTGAGAGCAACTGCGTTCACTATGATAGTTTCTAGATAAAATACTGCAAATACTTGAATAGCACACAACTGCTGACCCTGTGCAAATCACAAGTGCGTCCCATTATAGAATTTGGCAGCCACCCCTGATCGGAGCTCCAAAACTCTGAAGAAAACCCTTTACTCTGTGCAGAAACGAGCGGTCCGTTTGATAGATTCGCATATCTTAACAAACAGATTGCAACATTTGGAGCACAGACGTCAGGTGGGAATTGTGTCCTTGTTCTACCGGTATTTTAATAAAAGATGCTAGCGGAACTAGCGACATTGACCCCTTCAGCGCCGGTGCACAGTCGGGAAACACGCTAAACGCGCGTCCAATATTTGACACGGTTGACATTTGTCACATGAGAGCGGTTTGCGGCGCAGTCAAATGTGCGATTTTTCTGCGCAGTGTCTGCAGTAGCGAGTGAAATGTTCGTTCCTTACCGGACCGTCAGAAAGCGGCCTAACAAAAATAAACAATCGATATAATCTTTTGTTTATTTTTGAAATACTTCTTATGTTTGGTTTTGTTTGGAGAGATCGTTTCGGAATCCTTTGAAGATAAATATACAACAACTCAAAAATCTTTGTTAGTCTTATCAATGAAATCCTTTCAAAACATTTGTTTAGGCGGGATTCAATTATTGAATGGGTCAGAATAAATTATTTTCTCGTCAAACGAAATACTGTTTTGTTGTATTTACGAAATATAAATGAACAAGTCTCAGTGTACACACCAGTTTGCCCACTCGATGATTAAACCGAAAGTAAAAACAATAAACATTTCCCATATTTCTAAAGAATCCTTTTACTGAATAGAAGAAATAATATGAAACGTTGAATACAACGCTTTCATTTCCAACCATATTATATTTAGTTTGTATCTTTGTTTCGTAGATATAATTACATCGCTCTCTCAGATTGTTGTAGAAAATTCCACGTAAACTTGAAATATAATACGAATTTGAAGATAAAAAACTAAAATTACCTAGTGCTTTGTTATTTTAATTAACCTTTCATTATGAAATAATCTTAGTTTAAGAAAACACCTCGTTTTTTACTTAACCGTTTTAATAAAATTAATAACACATGCTATGTTTAAATAATGCAGGTTTTTCTGAATTCGAGGAACATTTGATAAGTGCGAGTCTTCCTTTTGATCAAACTACGGGAATAAACAAGAACGGAATAGGTCTTCGACTAAATAACTTGGAAGCTTTGGAAATAAATAAAAAAAATTGTAAAAATTAATGACAATTATTTATTAAATAATCAAAAAAATTAAACTTATAGTTCAGGTTTAAACTACTAACTCTAACTCTTCTTCCCCTCCAACCAACACCTTACCTGACGTTCTGTTACCTTCTTTGTCTTTCGGGGTCTTTCCCATCTTCTGCATAATTATGTATATTATTTTGTAACTTTCTATTGTTATATTGTTGTCTCCCTCTTGTAATGGTCTAACCATCATCCTTTTCTTTTAATAGAACCCTGGAAAATATTTTTTTTTATATGCATAACTTTCATGCTAGAAAAGCTTAAGGGAGCGACATCTATCGACTTGTGGAGAGTTTGATTACAGTGAATTATAATCCAATAATTTTGATTCATAAAACTCGTTGCAACATAAAACCACGAGATGGCAGTGAGAAGAAGGTGTTCCCTCTTATAAATAAACATCACAGGATTGGGTGAAATCAACGAAAAAGTTACCAATCAAACGAGCGTTCTACATAAACAACAATTAGTGGTGACAGGACAAAGGAAATATTAATTATTTATGTGAATCGAAAGGGTTCAGATCAACGGCCTATAATATAAACATTTCACTAGCGGTCGAACAGGACGAGAAGAGGTCGTGAACTTTAAAGGAAACAATGGGAAATGCAGAGATGAATAACCATTGAAAATGGAAGTAGAAAGTAAAAATAATATGCAAAATGTTAATTACAAATAAAAAAACTACAAAGAAATGATTTATCTTGCACGGGGAAAGGTGTGTTTGCATTAGAATTTAGACAGAAAGACGTGTCATGTAAGGCTAAGCGGAAAAACAACGAATTAGAGAAAATAATTCAGAGAACAATAGATTCAGCAGATGAAAAAGGGAAGAAACAAGAATTATACAGTATGGAAACTTCGGCAAACTTAAGAGGCGATTTAGGCGAGACTAATGTGAAATAGAAGTACAATTTTCTAATTTCAGGAACGTAGATAATTACAAGGGAGTGAAACTAGGCTGATTTTAGGTGATAAAAGGTATTAATTGAGTAGATTCGGGACATCAGATATTATGAAAATGTAGATGAGAAATGTATCAATCAATTATAAAATTTAAACTGAAGGAATTCAATAGAAATATTGAGATATATGGACTACTACTTTGAATATAGTTCGATACATTTAGGTAAAATTTTGAGGTTGTCAATGACTAATGTAAACAAGGCGACAAGAATTGTTTATCCAAGCGATCAGATGAACATGAAACTCGGGCAATAAAGAGATAAACGAACAATTAAAAATATACAGGGAAGATAGGAATATTTATTTAAGGAAAAGTAATAAAAAATAATGGGTTTTCGATTAACTCTGATTTATATCGGTTTTTTACAAAAGTAATGATTATTACCCATAGTAAACAATAATCTAATGTGATATTGAGTTAGAGTGGAATGGAGAAAGGGGAGTGGCCAGGAAAGAAGTGAACGAACTCATATCTACCAGGTTTGGGGTAGGTAAATCGCAGGTAAAAACGCCAATAAATTAATACATAAAATTATTAAAGGTGGTGAAAAATCAATTAAGGATGATATCAATCGACCCGGATGAAAGTATAAGCAGACGATAGGTACATGCAAAAGGTGTAATACAGCTAGACCAGGAAGAAGCAGTGCAACACATTGAAAAATCATTCTGGAAAGGTATATTTATTAACTCAGGCAGGTGAGGTGGGGAAGAAATTATAAAGTGTTTACACCAATATTAGGATCAATTGAGAATTGCACGAAAATATGCGTTAATCGAATATTCACATGTTAGATCAGAGAAAAACCATGTTACCATCGGAAAATTCATAAATAAAAAGATATCGCATATCAAGATAACCAGGGACTAAGGGAATTTCTAAAATTGAACGATGTGAAGAAGGCGCTTCTTTAAATAAAATTCAATAATGACATAGTGGCTATGATTACGAGATACCCGAGTTCATAGGCGACCAAAGAATAAGCGATAGATAATATTTTCAGAAAAAAAAACATGAATCGAAATTTCCAATTCTATAATAAGGAACAGCAGGGCGATCTAGAGGAATGAACTAAATTCGATCCTGGCCGGAGTGAGGAAAAGTGATGGATTCAGAGGCGGGCCAGATTTTATCTAAATATTTACATTGAAGAATTACAGTCGAAATTAGTATTACTTACATATAGGTTTACGAGTTAATAGAGAACATAATTTAATGTAGGTATGGAATGGAGTTAAATCCTTTTGATTCTAAGCTAGGTATATAAGGCAATGTAATGAGGGAATATGGGATTAGTCGCGGAATACGTCGGGCGAGAAAAAATTAAATTACGTGCTGGCCGATTTTAAGTAATTGTTTTGTTTTTGGACTTAGGAAGTTTCATTTGATTTGTTTCTTACAATTAAATAAAGTTTTAAATAAATTCTTTTAAATAGTTGTTGGATTGATTCAACAATAGTTTGATTAAATTCAATAATAGTTTGATAAATATTGAAGTTTCTAAAATTCATTATAATTAAGTTGATACTAAAAATTACTTCTGTGAATTAATTAAAATTGGTGGTTTTAAGTGAAATTATAATAATCGAAAGTGTTTATAAATAAAGTGTTTGAATCGAAGTCTTCTAAAATTCATTATATTTAAGTGAAGTGATATAAAAAAGTGACCCAGTAAATAAAGTGTTTTGTGTTCGAATTAATATTGTATTAAAATAAATTCTCTTGTTGATCTAATACAATAATAGTTTCATAAATAGTGAAATTTCCTAAAAATTAATAATACTTAAATTACGTTAAAGATTCTAAAAGTTGTAATTAAATTAATTTTCTCAAAACTGTTAGAGCAATGTGATAATAATAATAATTTAATAAATATTGAAAATTTCTAAAATTAATAAAGTTATTTGTTTAAAGATTTTTAAAAATTAGCTTCTGTGAATTAATTAAAATTGTTTAAATGAAATGTGATTTAATTCATATTTTGTGTTGAACTAAATTCATTACGAGTTTAAGAAAAATTAAATATAATTGCGTTTAAAATAATTTAGTGAAAGTTTAAAAACAGCTGAGTCTTAGTTTCATATAATTCATTTTTAATACCTAGCGTGGGATTAATTTCGTCAAAGAAAAATAATAAAGCTCTAAAATATTACCAAGCGTTCGGTTTACGGATTTAATTAATAGTTAGTAAAGAGAATTACGTGAGTACAAAGAATAAAATAGGAAAATAAAACAACAAAAATTTAAATATTGTTTAATAATATCCGGATTGAGAGATCATTAAATTTGAAGAAATAGTACAAATCGGTAGATCACGAATTGAAATTAGGAAACACTAGATTGTATTAAGTAAATATTTCTAACTTAGATTAAACATTCCAGGCAGGGAAGTTCAATATTTTCTGAATCTTCATATTGGCGTGTATAACCCGTCTGGAAAAATTATGAATTTGTCGGAATTCAGGTGAGTCAAATTAATATACAAGTTTTCAGGATCCCGGGGAAGGCGAGGATGGAGATATGAATTATATTTCTAATGACTTATAAGTACATGTATTGTATGTGTGTATATGTAAATATGTATATATATATATTATATTTAATGTTTAATATATAGGTCAATACTATACGACCGTTATCTATCATGAGTGAATGTTTTGTATACGTGATCAAAGCCGTTCTAATCAAATATTTGAGTTCAAATACATTTTATGATACCCAGCGGGTACATCTTCCTTTATGAGATATTTTACGATAAATCTTTCCTTTCGCATTGAATTATAATTAAACTAGTACTATAGATAATTCAATTGTCTCACTCATTACCAGCACTTGACTTTTAAATATTCAAAAATACCTATTTTTTTCCATAAATACATTTAAGTATTTATAAAAATTTCCGGTAGATACCTACCTGTATAATTGTCTTTATCGAGTTAATTCATAGTCAACAACTTCAGAACATCTTTTATAGGTATTTCACTGTGTAGTGAAATAACTTCGGCTAAAGACTTGGCCTTTACTAAGAGTATGTATGTGTGTATAGGTATATATATAAAGAAAGTGTATAATGTATCTATCAAATCTATATGGCCGTTATTTATTTTATGGTTATTTATATACAATGTTTAATATGTATATATATATAAAACCAATTATTATATTTATGTATATCTCCTATAAAAACAATTTATTTTATTAATATATACATTTTCCTAACATATAAATTCAAAACTAACGTTACTAAAATTACCAACAACCCAAACGATTTTTATTAATTCAAAGATCGTTATCATTCTAAAACAAACCAATGAATCCTAATTGTTATGCTTCCTGACGGGGGTCTCTGACACTTAATAACTGTCGCATATCTCAATGACACACTTCCTCGACTGTTATTAAAACTAGGTCAACATTCCAAACCACACCTTCTTTTATCGAAGTATGTAGATACGTATAAGTATGTATATATATATATTCGAATTTCAGTACATCTTACGAAGAATAAGTACTTTAACAAACGTCGACATTTAATTGAAAAATAACTATCATCTTTTGCGATGGACTATCATCTTTTAGAAATCACGTATTTGTAGTTTGCGTACATAAATATTTTTATAGCGCCATTTTCATAGAAAGATTCAATTCAAAGGCGCTCCACACCCGTTCGAACATATTGATGAATTCAACAGAACAAACAAAAACCCACATTACTAGAAATATCAAAATAAGCATAATCATTCGTCGACAATACGTTCCCAAGTTATGTTATAAAATTAATTTTATCTTCGACTTAGGTTTTCAAGGTTCAGGCCTTGCAAATTTTGGGCTTTTGGAGTCCTACCTTTTCTCCAAACAAAAATCAATCTACAGTTAAATTCAAACTACATGAGATAGCAGGGTCTCATTAAACCAACCTGTCAACCAAACCAAAAAGTAATATATCATGTATATTGTATTATCACTTTTACGTATATTCTTATGTAATATGTCTGAATATCTGGCACAGATTCACGACCTGTGTTGGAGATGTCAGATCCACAATTTTCTGGGAAAACTGGAGTATTGTGGATTATAAAAACTCGTATTGTTTATATATATTTATAATTTGTACCTATCGATTGGGCAGAAATAATTGCTGATTTAAGCGTGGTTATCTCTGAACTCTTGATGCGGGGGACGGCCTTTCAACCCGGACTTTGCAAAAATTCGCAAGTATATAATGTTGTTTGACGAGGGGACGGAACCGGTTTGATCTCCTTTAAATGTAACTGTCTGGAGGACGGGAATTCGGAGGGTCTCGGACCCATGGATAAGGAAGGTGCTCTTTCCGTCGCGGTACAGGGGATGACCAATAGCGCACGAACTGAAAATTGAAGAGGTTACGTATACCGTTTGGTCAGGCTGTACGTCTGTGAAGAGAGAGTTACTGACCGGAAACGTGGTCATCTGAGTACTTTAGGGGTTGGTCTGGAGCCGAATTGCAGCAAAACAAACCGTATTCGATCTCTCGTCATAACAAAAGCTGTGTAAACTAAAACCTAATCATGTAATTTTCCCAAATTTAGGAGAGGATGGAGATGGCGCCAAAACAAGTAAAACTGTACCTTTTAACCATGAAATTCATTGAAACTAACCCATGTAGAATAACACTTAGTACGATGAGGAAAGGCGATAATACTGTGATCATTACATTTATGTATACCAAATTTGAAATTGAAACTACGTCGTATTATATAGATCAGGAATAGTGCAATTAGTATAGCCCAGAAGCTAAGTTTTCCCATTAAAACTCACGATAGAAGAAAAATAGAAAATTTAGGGGTAAAGTTAGGAAAATGCTAGTCTTCCTATAGGAAATTAACGTAGATTGCATAGTAGGATAATAATAGAGAGTTCAGAACATTAAAGTCTAAGATAGGAATGTTAGGAATACGAATTCTGTCAATGGTATGCGAGAGTCTGCCTACGCTACAAAGAATAGGGGTTACCACAAATAAAGGCCTTGTTTTTCCAATAGTCTGAAACAAAAAACAACACAACGTAGACTCCGGAAAAGCTTGGGAAATTGACCACATTGGAGTGCAAAATTTCCGTGAAAATCATGAAAATCGGAAACACTCGAATGTTAGCATAGGGCTAGACGTTACACGCTGGCCAAGGAGGAGAAAAACCTCAAATTGAAAGGAAAACTACAAAGAGTTTTCCAATCACATTAGTTAGGAAAATTTAAGGCAGCAGTAGAGGAGTCATCTTAAATCGGTGGCGCGAACGGAAGTCTATTGCTAAATTAAATCATAAACGAAGGAAGGACGGGCCATCACATCTTTAAAGCCTAGTGGGGGGGGGGGGGCCATCTCAGCTGGCGCCGTGTGACCAGGAGTTTGTAGTAATACAAGATAGGTATATTTTCGTAACTGTTGACAGATAACGTATTCAAAATAATTAGAATTAGAAATACCTAACTAAATTTGATGTTAGCCAACCCTCAATTAAAAAATAAAAAATAAAAAAAACTAGAAACGTTCAGACAAAAGTAGTTACGAATTACTAGCGAAGCAGTTAACAATACAAAAGAATTAGAAAACTAATAAAATTTACTAAAATTTGATGTTAGTCAACCTTCTATAAGAACTAGAAATGTTTAGACACAGAGATTTAGGAATTAAAATTGAAATGATTCACAATACAAAGAACCGGAGAGATATATTCAATCCACGAACGTTATTGTACCATTTAAAGTAGACAGACGCAGCGAAGAAAGTCACATTTAACAGAAAATCGTTTAAGTGTTCTATTCACAGAAAATAGACAAATCCCCAGAGACAGAATAAGATTATCGTACAGAAAAAATGCATTATATTGATAATTTAACAAACAAACACTTCACCAGCAAGCGAGGCAAAGCGATAAACAAACAAAAGATACTCGAAATTATACAGGCTTCCTTCGTTATATCACACTTGAAATGTATAATTAAATTATATGAACATTTCATGCCGTGATATTTACATATTATATGAAATGTTCATATTTGAAAAAACCAACGAACGGGCTGAAGCCATTATTATTGTTTATCGAATTAAGGAATTTACTGATAGGCGAGCGTGATTGATTTATGGTACTTGAGAAACGAAAATATAGATCAGGAATCTCGTTTATATAAACAACCGTGGCATTGAACCCTTAGAAGAATGCAAGTCTCATAAAAAGTAGGCCATCAATCACATTTTATTACAATGAATGAACGAAAATATAGGTCAGGAATCTTAATGATGTAAATAGTCGATACGTTGAACCTTATGGAATGCAAGTCTCATAAAAAAAGTGGGTTACTAGATCAGGTAGGCCCATCACTCATAATTTTTAATTACATTGAATGAAGACGAATATAGGTCACTGTGTTACGTAAACAAATACGGGTGGTAATTGGACGAAGCTGGTTTTGGGGAATAGGAAACGATGCGAACATAAAATTACACTGACGAATTAAAAATATTTTGCGAATTAATAGCAGTGCAAAAAATAAAATAAATAAATAAAAATATGTGCAAGTGACAGTGCAAAAGTGATTGATAATAATAAAACCGTCTAATTGCTTTGAAAATAAATAAAATAAATAAATAAAAATATAAATAATTAAATAAAAATAAAAAAAAATAATAAAATAAAAAAATAAAAACTTGAAAAACTTATAAAACTTAAAAATTTAAATAAAATAAATAAATAATTTAAAAAGTTAATAGATTGTAATTTATAATTTCAGGTATCAATAGGAACATTTTTTTTCAAAAAAAAAAAAAAAATTTTAATTTTACGATTATGCAAATTAAGATTTAGGAATTTAAGGATTAAATTTAAAAGCAAGGGAACATAGTTTTACCATTAGATTGTAACAAGGAAACAAGATTAGATAATAACATAAGTTTAGAAAAAAAAAAAAAAAAAATTCTTTGTTTAGGTAAGAAAAGTTTTGTTATGTTATATTATCTTGATAAATTGTCTGGTTGAGATTAAAGTTTTAGGGGTATTCATTTGCACCAATTCGCTAGGGATTTTAAAATTATATTGTGTTCGTAATAATTCAACGTTGAGGAAAGGAATTGTGATTAGGGATCAAAATCTTGTGTTGAAAATTGTTTAGGGGAGAAATCATGTTCAATTCATATTTTAGGTTATAGGATGTTTTGTAATAATGAATAAGAGATAGACTTAACATGGTATAATAGCATAGTTACTTAAAGAAAGCGAGATGAAGGAAAGATTTGTTTGAAGCGAAGGTACGAGGAAGAAATGGGTATATTAAGGATTGTGATTGCGTGACAAGATATGAACTTATAGTTTAATTAATTAAGGATTATTTGAAAACTATTGTATTACTTGTTAAGGCAGATGTGTGTGTGAAAAAAAAAATAAAAAATGAAAAAAAAAAAAAAAAAACCCGCGGAATCAACACAATCCTTTTAATAAACCATAAAATGAGGGACCTACGTCACATTGGAAGGGGGTCATCTTATCACGCGTGCTTGGGGCGTGATCATTTTTTCAAAAAAAAAAATTAGTTTTGATAAAGCTTCAGAGAAAGGACTTTCCATCTTACATACCGATAATGGGTGTGGGCTTTAAGAATCACGCGGAAAGGAAAATTGGAAAAAAAATGGAAATAAACTTATTTTAAAGGTTGTGCTGACGCAGTTAATAATGAAAGACAGGAAAAGAATGACTGGGAATTTATTTATTTTCACAAATAAATAAAATGCTGAAACAGTGTTAGGGAGCGTTTCGATCAATTTTCTTACGATGGACAGACATGAATAGCGGAAAATCTTTGCAGACGTTATGTAACTATGCTCTGAGGGGGGAGATATTCTGTGGAATATGAAACTGTACCGACTTACAGTAGCTTATCAATTAAGGATAGTTTAGTCATATTTATTTGCTACGGAGGTTGGGAGATGAAAACGGATTATAAAAGGAGGGGGGAGGAATTTTCCCTAGAGGTTGTTCCAATTTTAGTTGCTAACCTTAGGAATAGGTTATCCACTATAACCGCAACAAGAGGGGGGCTGTAATGGTCTAACCATCATCCTTTTCTTTTAATAGAACCCTGGAAAATATTTTTTTTTATATGCATAACTTTCATGCTAGAAAAGCTTAAGGGAGCGACATCTATCGACTTGTGGAGAGTTTGATTACAGTGAATTATAATCCAATAATTTTGATTCATAAAACTCGTTGCAACATAAAACCACGAGATGGCAGTGAGAAGAAGGTGTTCCCTCTTATAAATAAACATCACAGGATTGGGTGAAATCAACGAAAAGTTACCAATCAAACGAGCGTTCTACATAAACAACAATTAGTGGTGACAGGACAAAGGAAATATTAATTATTTATGTGAATCGAAAGGGTTCAGATCAACGGCCTATAATATAAACATTTCACTAGCGGTCGAACAGGACGAGAAGAGGTCGTGAACTTTAAAGGAAACAATGGGAAATGCAGAGATGAATAACCATTGAAAATGGAAGTAGAAAGTAAAAAATAATATGCAAAATGTTAATTACAAATAAAAAAACTACAAAGAAATGATTTATCTTGCACGGGGAAAGGCGTGTTTGCATTAGAATTTAGACAGAAAGACGTGTCATGTAAGGCTAAGCGGAAAAACAACGAATTAGAGAAAATAATTCAGAGAACAATAGATTCAGCAGATGAAAAAGGGAAGAAACAAGAATTATACAGTATGGAAACTTCGGCAAACTTAAGAGGCGATTTAGGCGAGACTAATGTGAAATAGAAGTACAATTTTCTAATTTCAGGAACGTAGATAATTACAAGGGAGTGAAACTAGACTGATTTTAGGTGATAAAAGGTATTAATTGAGTAGATTCGGGGCATCAGATATTATGAAAATGTAGATGAGAAACGTATCAATCAATTATAAAATTTAAACTGAAGGAATTCAATAGAAATATTGAGATATATGGACTACTACTTTGAATATAGTTCGATACATTTAGGTAAAATTTTGAGGTTGTCAATGACTAATGTAAACAAGGCGACAAGAATTGTTTATCCAAGCGATCAGATGAACATGAAACTCGGGCAATAAAGAGATAAACGAACAATTAAAAATATACAGGGAAGATAGGAATATTTATTTAAGGAAAAGTAATAAAAAATAATGGGTTTTCGATTAACTCTGATTTATATCGGTTTTTTTACAAAAGTAATGATTATTACCCATAGTAAACAATAATCTAATGTGATATTGAGTTAGAGTGGAATGGAGAAAGGGGAGTGGCCAGGAAAGAAGTGAACGAACTCATATCTACCAGGTTTGGGGTAGGTAAATCGCAGGTAAAAACGCCAATAAATTAATACATAAAATTATTAAAGGTAGTGAAAAATCGATTAAGGATGATATCAAACGACCCGGATGAAAGTATAAGCAGACGACAGGTACATGCAAAAGGTGTAATACAGCTAGACCAGAAAGAAGCAGTGCAACACATTGAAAAATCATTCTGGAAAGGTATATTTATTAACTCAGGCAGGTGAGGTGGGGAAGAAATTATAAAGTGTTTACATCAATATTAGGATCAATTGAGAATTGCACGAAAATATGCGTTAATCGAATATTCACATGTTAGATCAGAAAAAAACCATGTTACCATCGGAAAATTCATAAATAAAAAGATATCGTATATCAAGATAACCAGGGACTAAGGGAATTTCTAAAATTGAACGATGTGAAGAAGGCGCTTCTTTAAATAAAATTCAATAATGACATAGTGGCTATGATTACGAGATACCCGAGTTCATAGGCGACCAAAGAATAAGCGATAGATAATATTTTCAGAAAAAAAAAACATGAATCGAAAT